>OX465098.1:52697369-52979869 GCA_949987625.1 Chalcis sispes | reverse complement strand
TTACCTTATGGTTATTTACCCTCTCAAGTTCCTCCCCCACCCCTCCCGCCCCTTTCGCTCATTCATGCGAGATGAATGGCTTTGCGAAGAAAATTGCTCGTATTTATTTATATAACGGAGTCTCTACGCTTACTCTATTCGTTGTATATGTATACACGGATATACAACGTGAGCGGATTTTCATCCCGATCAACCATACCATCCTGAGGAATGCAACCTTCGAAACAATTTTGGTAATTAAAAATAACAAAACAAATCATAAGCTTAAACTCAATAAATCCCTGTGTGCAAAAGTCTTAAATTGTAAATACTTTGTTATAAGCGTAAGCGTTACACGTCAAATCGCTGGGAGTAAAAGTTTGAAATTTTAAATATCTTTTTTACGAAGTATAAAAAAACAAATCATAATTTAGAATCCAATAACCCTGGGTGCAAAAGTTGTAAATTGCAAATACATAATTGTTATAAATAAATTACTCGATTTTTAAGTGTTAATCATGAAAACACCGGGGAAAAAGTTTAAAAATTGAAACGTCTTTTTTATGAATAAAAAAACAAAACCATAAGCTTGAACCGAACACCCCGGGGATAAAAGTTTTAAATTGCAAATACTTCTTTTATAAATAAATATTCATTTCTAGGGTTTTTTGCTGAAGAGCCTATGGTTTTATTTTTTTATTAATAACAAAGACATTTTGAATTGGAACCGTTTTTCACAAAAATTTATATGTTTAAGGTTCACGGATCGATTAAATTATTTATAAAAAAGTATTTGTTATTTAAAACTTCCATCGGTAGGGTTATTGGGTTTAGAGCTTATTGTTAATTTTTTTTATATTCATAAAGAAGACATTTGAAAAATAAAATTTTTGCCTTCAGCGTTATGTTCAACCCTTTCAAATCGATTAATTTATTTATAACGAAATATTTGCTATTTAAAATTTACATCTCCAGGTTTTTTGGGCTTAGAGCTTACGGTTCTGTTGTTTTATTCATAATAAAGATATTTAAAATTTGAAACTTTCGCCCTTAAGGTTTTTACATTTAATACTTATGATTCGATTAATTTATTTATAACAAAGTATCGTAATTGACAACTTTATTTCCTTTGGTCATTGGGTTTAGAGCTTATGGTTTATGTTTTTTATTTATAATAAAGACATGGAAAATTTAAAACTTTCGCTCATATTGTCTTATTCTCGGCATCTCTCTTTCTTCGATTCACAATCTAAGTAAAATGTAAGTGTGCGTGCGTGTAAAAGTTGTACAAGTGTACAAACATATGCATGTATGTGTCGAAATAAAGTATGGTGAAGAGATTTAAGGAGAGCGCGTTGATATCTACTAGCTAGAATTTTCGAAAAGACGGGGTCGGATTAATTGTGCGCGGCGGCGGGGCCTAACGCTTTGAGTATTATCCCCGTAAGCGAATAAACGCCGTGCATCGTTATCGACGCCTATTTGTTTTTCTGTTTTGAGTTATAAGTCCGGCCTCTTTTTTCTTTTACGTTACAAGCTCGGCCTCCCTGACCGTCAAGCAATTTGATTAGCTGTTAATTTATTTGATAAAATAAAGTGATTTGCAACTCCAAGCAATAATGAAGTGCACCAAAATTGTTAAAAAGGTTGCATTTCACATGCGTGGTATGGTTGATCGGAATGAAAATACGCTAAAGTTGTATATGCGTACGTGTAACGTGCTCAAGCAATTTTTAAACGCGCTGCTGATGCGCGCGCGCGCTTACTGTCTTCTCGCATGTTATGAACAGATTGGGTTTCCCTCCGCAGGGCCTTTGATTATCTGCTTTTTGCCGATTTGAATAATAAGCGTTCGATCAAAATTGTTAAATGTCGGTTACGTGCTTGTGCGTCGAGATCTTGGCAAATTTTTTTTTTTTGTCACTTTTTTATCGCAATCGATTACGACTATTGGAGGCGAGCAAAATGAAAATTGACGTTTTGTTTGCGATAAAATTTAGTTTTTTTTTTTTTATCGTTTATTTATTTTACGGGATACAGTATCGTATTAAATATGATTTATAATAAAATAGCCGATGTAACGTTTATCTGTTTTCTTCAAACACAAAAGTAATTTATTTTACGTAACCGGTTAAAGTAGTTATTCCAGGTAGATAATTCGAGTAATTATTTTTATTTTTCGATTTTAATAATTTTAAAAATACCGAAATTTAAAATGTATATTAAAAAATTTGACAAACATGGAATTTAATTATTGGTGTTTCTATATTTAAAAATTATTAAAAAATAAATTTATTATGGTAGCCGTGCAACTTTTCACCATTATTATATCACTATTTCTAAAAACGAATAATCTTTAAAAAACAATCATTTTTATTTTTTAAAAAATGTTAATCTTTTATAGAAATCAAGATAAATCATAGGATATTTAACAAGCTAAATATCTAAAAATTCATTTTAAAGGAAACATTGACTAATAACCCATTAAAAAAGCCGAGAAACCGTCATAACTCATAATCTTTCCAAGTTTCTGATTTTCTTGCTTATATAAAAAAAGAATAAGAAATCACACATGCACTCGCGCGCATTAAGGGTTATTGGGTGGTCTGTCGCGCACGAAATTAAGGAAGTCGAGAGAGAGAGAGAGAGAGAGAGAGAGACCGGTTCGAATTCTTCCGCTCGGCAAGTACGCATGTATATATGAAATATTCCCTCGCACTCGTCTGCGCGAGAGCTAAGAAGAGAGAAAGAGAGAAAGATTGCATATATAATACATATATATTTATATGTTATATATGTATGTTATATATATATACACGTACAATACGACATCGCACGTCAAGAGACACAAGCGTATATGTATATACACATACTCGCGTATAAGAGGCGCATACGGTAGCCGACACATACCGCAACGCCCGCCTCTCTCTTTCTCTCTCTCTTTAAAACTTTATATTTAGCTAGGCCTCGGATATACACGCGACGTCGCAGCGCACGTCGAGCCGCTCGAGAGGATATATGCAACCCCTTTCTCCCTCGTTGGAACTAAACCAGAGAAAGAGAGAGAGAGAGAGAGAGAGAGAGAGAGGAAATGGTCGATTTGGAGGAACCGCGAGAGGAAGATGCAGTTGCGTCTACGATTACTGTTTCTTTGCAAAGGCTGCATTTACTATTTTTTTTACGAGATATCCTTTTTTTTCATTTTTATTTAAATTTAAAATTTTACAGAATTTTTTTAATCCGTTCTTTGTCCAGTAGAAATTAATAAAATTTTGTTAAATAATTTTTTAAAGAAAATTCTTTTAAAATTTATTCTTATACAATATCCAAAACTGCCAGAGATACGAAAAACAATCAAGTATTTTTTTTTCTTTTTTTTTTTTTTTTAAACTTAAAAATATACTATACTAATAGAATCTTTTACATAATGTAGTCACTTCATATCTAAATGTTGAATATTACATGTTTAAGAAAACTTGGTTAAAGTTTAAACTGGAACCTTCGATTACTTTCTTATCAATGCACACATCTTTTTATTCATAACATGATGTCGGATAAAAGTTAAAGATTATTTGTAAAAGACGATTCATGAATGCCCATAAAATTTTCTAAAATACATTCAATATATATTTATTAAAGGGAATGTATCTGTACATCATTCCAGACTAAAAAAAAAACTATTTGTGGAATGATCTGCGGCTGTTGTTGTAAGACTATTAAAATAAAATAAGATAATAAAAACAATTTGGTCACACATCAGACTACTCGAAAGAGATGTGAATCAACTTTAAATACATAAATGTAAAATGCTTTCGTATCGAATATACGAGATACTATTTGCATATACTCATGTAAATTCTTATTTCAAATGGCGTTTTAAGTATTATATGAATCGAAAAGACAAAATATAAATAAGTGTCGCTGCTGATATTTAATAGCAAATTCCGAACTATATAAATAAATTTTTAATGTTGTTTTTAATTCAAGTATCATTTTCAAGGTAGGTTCCCTACATTGTTTGTTTCATTAACATAACATTTTACGATAAAATAGCAACAAAAATTTAAATCGACATTTTAATAATTCATTTGTATCTCGTGAATACAATAAAATTAAATTTAAAAAAAAGTCTTAATCACACGTCAGCACGAAAGATTGTATTGTAATATTTCTTCTTTTTATTCATTCCAGTAGATAAAATAAGTTAGAAGCAAAATGTTTTTGAGCTTTTCTTGCTATAATCTGGAAAAGAAATCAATGCAGCTGATGATTTTCGAATGTACTTAAACAAGTTTATAAAATTCTACAATATATATGCTTGTTTAAACAATCTCTTTACGAATGTAAAATGTTACATTCGCGTTACCCTTAAAACTCGTATCGTAAAACGCGCGTCTTTTAGAATCGAAAGCATTACCAAGTCTCAGGGATCCCCGCGTATACATACACTTTTTTTTTTTTTTTTACCGACCAGCCAATAAAATTTCTCCGATAAACTCTCTCCTTTTCGTATCCTTATAAATCGTCCGAAACGAAATAAAAAATAAAAGAGTCCCTCACGGTGACGCGTGGTCGCGTCTTTAATCGGTTGCTTTGCCGCACGCGCGGGCCCTTAAACACGTTTTTAATCAGTTTTTCATTACTCGCTTGGTCCGTACTCGGATAAGAATAAGAATGAATCTCTCTCTCTCTCTTACTCTTTCTTTAGCATTCGCGCGATAACGATCTCTCGCGTGCCCACGCGCTCACGTATATAATATCGAGAAAGGGAGAGAGTGAGAGAAAAGAGGCGTTCGCGAGATCGCGAGAATCGATCTCGATTTTGCTTAGGAGGGTATATCCTCCTCAAAATGAACGATCGTATATATATATATATATATATATATATATATATATATATATATATATATATATACGTGACCAAGAGTGTGTTACAACCTGCCGTTGAGTTCGAGAGATGAAAGATGGCATTTGCGCACGAAGAGAATTCGAAAGTCACTCGGAGATATACACATACACACACACACACACACACACACACACACACACACACACACACACACACACACACACACACACACACACACACACACACACACACACACACACACACACACACACACACACACACACACACACACACACACACACACACACACACACACACACACACACACACACACACACACACACACACACACACACACACACACATATGTATGCGGGGATTTAAATAATTTTTTTTTGTTTTTTAGATGCTACGGAGTTGATGCGACTTTCGCGCGTATGTTTATTTTAAACGTCGAACAGCAGATTTGATCGACTTCATTTGAATGAGTAAATATAATGTTTACCGAAAGAAATTTTATTAAGTGTGTAAGCGTATAATTAAGCGTCGGGTTTTTATACGAATACTCTTTCGCTTGAATTTTTATCGCAAAGTACTACATAAATTTTTGCGTCACATACTTACTTTACATTTCTACATTTATCTATGAATCTCGCATAAACACATTTCGTAATTATAATTCGATCGAAAATATAGTTGAATAACAGCAGGTTATATTGATATATTGCCGACAATCGATAACTATAAATTTCTAAGCGCATAAATTTACTCGTATCTTTCTAAAGTAAAGTGCAAAGATTGATCTTGAATACTGTAAAGCACCAGCATTACACGTACGTTTATTTAAACGTCGTGTTAAGCATCTCATTTTCACTTGTTTCATATAATTTTATTTACAACTTTATCAAGTATGTAATTATTTGTTATTTTCCAAACTACAAACGATATAATCTAAAACAACTAAAGATGTACGAAAGAAACGCGCCGATTAAACTATAAATAATAAATGCATTAAAATCAGAATTTTAAACTTCAAAAAACGCCAACCCATTCGCAACATTCGCAATTATAAAAAAAAAAAAAAAAAAAAATAATAAATAAATAAATAGGCATATATACATACGTGACACAAAAGTTTACAATGCGGTTCTTCCGACTTCATTTGAATGAAAATTGCCAAGTCATGCGCGCGGGGTTTATAAACGTCTCTCGCGTCGCAAAACGAAACGCACGCACACGCACACACGCGCGTACATATACATGTGACGAAACGGCGGGATTTTAATGACTCGCACTCGCGGTTACGCTACCATTTTGCTTTTTCCGGCGTCGGTACCATCCTTAAACTCGCCGCTCTAGCGACGTTAATTTTTGGAAATTAATGCCCACGTAAGAGTAAGAGAGAGAGAGAGAGAGAGAGAGGGAGAGAGAGAGAGAGAGACAGAAAGAGAGCTAGGGATGGTTTAAATATAGAGCTTGAAATATTCGTACGCGGAAAACGCGTATAAATACGTTACGCCCGTGAATAAATGAAGCGTTCGGTCAACGCGCGGGCGCGCACTCTCGAACCGAGTTGATGGGCTTCTTTTGATGATGAAATTTAAGGGGACATGGTCAGTTGAATATCACACGTGACGCTCAGTCTCTATTGTATTTCCTAATGTAAGATTATTTCTCTTTTAAGCTTATGGAATTACGACGCTCTTTCGTTGTGCGAATTCAGCTAAATTGTATTTGCGAGTTATTGGATAATTTCAAAATGACCGTTTACTCTTAACTAATAAAAACATTTTTTATATATTTATTATTCATATGTTTAATCAAGTAAATAATATACATAACAAGTCATATATATATATACATATATATATATGTATATGTAATGACTTATTCTGGTTGTAATTTTAATCTACGTAATTTGCATGCTAGATGCTTGTACCGCGTCGTATCCTTTAATTTTTTGGTACCAAAAAGTACTACGTCTTATTTTGTTACATAGAATTTTATTATTGCATTTTATTATTGCAAATTAATAAAAAATCTAGAAACGGACTAAGAAAAAAAAAATTAAAATTTTTGATAAAAATCAAATTATGCTTGTTTAGAGTGTAAAAAAAAGAAGACTTTTATATTAATTTCACCAATATTATGGGTGCATTAATAGATAATGTACAAATAAATAACAAAGCGCATTTATATTCAATAAGTTGTATGCGATACAATTGATATTACTTACATAATTTGTCTTCATAGAACTAATTCATCACTTCTTTGATGAGAAATGCAAATATGTTAACATCGTGAATTTAAAAATATTGTTACGTGTACCTATCACGATGCGCCAAATTAATTCTTCTATACGTTAAATAATAATCTTTTAACATAATCAAATATAAAGCCTTAAATACTTATTGATTATTCAGTTTAGATAAATCAATATTGATCAACGTACCTATTACAAGTAATATATTACATGAATTTATTAAAAATATGAGTCCATTATTATAAAAATGCACATAATATTAACCGAGAAATTTCTATCTTGCAACAAATTATACATATAGTCAAACTATAAATTAAACAAACCGTTCAAATAAAGTATTAAAATTGAATTTTATTATGATTTTACAATTTTCTAAAATAATTTCTCCCTAATTCATAAAATCCTTTCGTAGTATCACGTGTGCAAACCGAAGGTATGCATAAAAGCGCGTAAGCGCTTAATAATAAAGTAATTTATAATTCTATAACCTCCACACATTCATATAGATATATAATCCAAGAGAGCATCTAATAAGAAAGTAATGATGGGGAATTAAATTTTTCCGAGTCTTCCACGAGAGAAATTTCGATTAAGGGTGAGGATAACTCCTTATATATCCTCTGACCTCAAGTATTAACTATAACACAGCTCCTTTGACTCATGGGGATTAAAACTCGCGCGCGCGGTCAGGGTCGTCATATAGGCGATAATAATAGCTCCCGCTTGTGCTTGCGTATACCGTACATTTGTATATACACACAGCCGCGCGCGCGCTAATTGTAAAATTGTACCATCGACTCACTGTGGTTTTTATTTGGTTAAAGGATCGAAGCCGAGAAAAACATCGTTGAAACAATAATCTTTTGATCTTTCAAACTCTGATGTTTTATATACATACATTCACATACACACGCATAAAAAGACACACGGAGCCGATTCACGAGCTCCGAGGTTTCGCAGCTTTCGGGCTGTCGGTTAAATTTATTGCGACGGCAAAACCCAGACGATTTACCGTTTCGGCGCATATATTTAATAATATCGTGTGTTTAACTCGAGTTTAATTCAACGTTCGTTCTTTGCGTGTTAGCCTATCGCAATAGCCTTTTATTTTTCGTGTTTTAAAATTAAATTACATAATTTAATTTTGTTGAAATTAGTTGGAATTGACGGTTAATGCACCGATTAAAGAATTTCTAAGAACAGTTTTATATATATGCATATGTATACATATGTTCATGTCTGATTGTGTGCTCGTAAGATCTTAGAAATTGTAAATAATTCACTTAAGTACACGCTTCTTTAGGTAAGGAAAGTAGGTTGTTAATTTAAGTCTTGCAAGATACGATGATATTTGATTAAGAAGAAATCGAGAAACTTGTAATTCTAAATAATTTCTTACCGAGATTAAAAATAAATTTAAAACCAATATATTGCTTGTAATTGGAGAATATAAATATATTTTTTTACTTGACTTTTTAAAATTTTATTTTTATAAAAAAAAAAAAGATCGAATGTTTTTCACTTTCCGTTTTAATCATCAAATAATGTGTGAATTATATATATTTGCTTTCTCTTCATAAAATAAACAATTAATCAATCGAGCTGTTATTAAATCAATTTATTAACCCTTTGCATTTAAAGTATTTTTCAAAATTTGATGAAACAAAATATTCCTGAACCGACTGTAATTTTTTAACAGAATAAATGATGATTCTAGGATTTGTATTTGTTCCTATACGATACGAATTGAAAAATATTTGCATTGTCTCAATGTAAATGGCTTCGCTTGAGAGCCCTCGAATGCAAAGGATTAAATTATTAATGTCGATATTAACTGGAACAAATTAAACAATTTTTAACTTAACTTTTTATCTATACTATTGAATTTGTAATTTATCCAATTTTAAGACATCTTCAGAACGAAAATCTATTTCAGATCTAGTTTAGAAATAAGCAATTTTGATTTGTTCAATTTATCTCTCATGGGTGGAGTTGGTTGAGCAAGAGTATAACGCAATTAAGTTGAACGATAGTAGATATGGGCTCAATAATGATATGCAAATTATATAAATCTCCATGAAACTCTAGTTATGTGTATATTTAAAATTCTAATACTAATTTTATAATCAAACCCAATGTATTACCGGGAAAAGGTAATTTTGATCTTAATCCGAGCTAATTAGATCTAATTAGATCTGATTTTTCTAAATTTTAGATCTATAGTTAGATCTATGAAGACATGCAATAATATCAATGAAGATCGTGATGAATCATTATCGATGCTGTTCTCCGTAGATTTATAAAACTTTATGTACATTTTTAAAAAAAGGTGTCTACTACGTAATATACAATACTCTGAGTATATATAGTATCTTAAAAGATATATATCCGTGACTTAACTAATACTAAATTTAAGTAAAACTGTCGAGATCTTAGTAAATCCGTTGATAATAATGTAGATATAGAATTTAGAAAAATCAGATTTAATCAGAGCTAGTTAGATCTGATAAAATCAAAGTTATTTTTTCTCAGATTACTTCTTCTTATAAAATAAAATCGAAAAAAAAAAAAATAAAAAATAAAAAATAAAATAAAATTAAGAATTATGTGAACAAATAAAATAAAATTAAGAATATGCATCGATGCATATTTTCAATTCGTATTAAAAAAATCATCATAAAAAAAGCGATAAATTCTCCATTGTTTTTATTCGCTAAAAAATCTAGTATCTTGATTATTTTCAATTGGCAATTCAAGCACGTATATTCGTAAATGCACATTGGTTTAAATTCACGGTAGCGTTGATGCTTCAACGAAAATCTATGTGTTCTTGCGCAAAAGGTGCGCAATTTAAGAATGAGATTATTCAAAATTTTAACGAGTTTTCGAACAAGCGCATCCCTTTAAACTCGTTAAACTCCTTAGACATTGTTTGCTGAATAATTGGAATTCAGCTGGCGAGTATCGCGGTGTTTACAATAATAGTACTTCGACGTGCGTTAAATTTATTCAGCGATTTTCTTTGTATTGCTGAAAAAGTAAATGAAAAATTGCGGGACGAATGTTTAACAATGGTATGCAAAATAAATTTATTTTTTTCTTTTGAGTATATATGGTGTTTGTAAAATTTTTAATTAAATTTTTATTTTATCATTTTATAAAGATAACTTTTATTAACAATTTTGTCAGAGAAAAAGAAAATCAATCGTATATTGTAAACAAAACACTTTTATCGCAATGTTTTATCAAATAAATCATTTTCATAAAATTCAAAACAGCAATATTACACGGCATTAAGTCTAGGCGCTAAGTCACTATATGTTATTTACCATAAAATTATTACCCAATGATAAAAGATCGTATCAACTAAAAATTGTAAATGTTTCTATTCGTTCTTAAATTAATCGCGAATACGGTAACGCCGATTCTCGCACAAGATACCTCACCCGATTTATTAAAATCACGAGGTGTTCGAGCTGTTGCATTCAGCAATTTTAAAATCTCGCTCGTTCTCCTATACAGCCAAACAAAGTTAGTAGTTCTATCGTATTAACTTCGCTCGACGTCTACGTGTATACATATATAACAACAACAAAATCAAGAAATTACGATATGCTTATGAAGCACGTATTAACTATCTCCCTCTCTTTCTCGCTCTCTCGTAGGAATGAAATACTGTCCGAGTCTGTAATGTCCGTGTTTAATGTAATATTATGGCTCCCGTTCTCGCTTCGCTCGTTGCTAGTTCGCCACGCCACTTTTGTACGACGTTTAATAACCGACACCTACTGCTTATTAATCCTTTAATCTCAAACGCTGATCGAGTATCATGTTTTTCCTCTCTTTATTATTTTTTTTTTTATTTTCATTTTTTTTTTTTTTTTTTTTTTTTTTTGTATAAACACGTTTTTATCTTTTTTTTTTTTTTTTTGTTTATACTTGTATCAAACTAGACGAAAAGTAATTTATTTGATTATGCATTTGAACATTAGTTATTACCACGTTATTAAACAATTTTGATTTTTATTTTTTGGATTGTTTTGTCTTTTATAACATTTTAATAATTTAATATTTAGGTGAGTGACGTCGTAATCTTGATTATTAGAAATGTTCGTACGTTTATCTATACTTCTGTATCTACGTGATGTACATACTCGTTTTGGCTTAAAACATATATATATGTGTGTGTGTGTGTGTGTGTGTGTGTGTGTGTGTGTGTGTGTGTGTGTGCGTCAGAATTTAATGGTATTCTTATTTAATTCTATAATCATACTTTAAGACATCCGCATCGCGTGTATCGTTAACTTTGGCATTTCATTGAAATGAACGAGTATAGGGATCAGATATGTATCAACGTCTAAGCATCGGTATGCCAGTGCTTTTCTCGACTTTAATAAAACGTACGTCTGCACTTTCTATATTGATTATCAGTAATGTAAAATATTAAATTATTTTAGTAGCAATTATTATGATTATTGCAATTTCTTTTTTTTTTTTTTTTTTTTTTTTTTATCAAACAAATTGTAATAAGAATCGTGGTATGAAATATGTTTCTAATGCAGAATACAAAGTGGCTGATTTTCTGTGATTCTCATCATTATTTTAATTTTAAGAAACATATTACTGTCTATTATAGTTATTGTTTTACATTGTTACAATCATTAAAATTATATCAAAATATAATTTTTTACTGGTTAGGTAACTAAAGTAATTATATGAAGATGTAGGTTGCATATTGTTTGTATTGAATAAATCACATTGACATTCGAATAAATAATTTATCGATAAATATTAATAAGTAAGCAATTTTTAAAGCTTTTAACAAATTATAAATATTCAATTGTAAAGAATGCTAATTTTCAATAAACGTAAAATAAAAGTTTAAATAATTAAAAAGTTCCTATTGATAAAAGAATAAGTTTACATATTTAAATTAAAGCAGCAACATAAAATCATTTCTTTTTCTCTAAGGATCTCATAAGGAAGGCTACATAAAAGTAAGTAGCTGTACCAATTTGCATTCTCAAAGATTAAAGGATCTCTCAGACGCTGGTACCGCTACCGACAACTAACTAAAGCCTATACATATATATATATATATATATATATATATATATATATATATATATATATATATATATATATATATATATATATATCAGAAAAGAAAGAGACGAAGAAGCGAGAAGAAGAAGAAAAAGAATAGCGATAATGAATCGCTTCAGGAATCATTTTGCTTCCATTGTTTATCACTGCGGCTTTGTAAGGATACAACAGCGACGTTGTGCATTATACGATCCTACGGCATCGCGATAGGTGACATACTCTCGGGAAAAGCATATAATATCATAAAGCCACCGTGGGGGTATCTTTACGATCCTTCAAATCCTGTATTTTGAATTTCGAATTTTTATGCGACGTCCACGCGTTGCTATATATATATATATATATATATATATACACACACATATACTTATGTGTATATGCATATTTAAATGCGCGTATTTTAATACTTCATTTTTGGTTTTTAGCTATATACCGCTACTTTACTTATTTTCGACTAATTTGGCGAGTCGTTAACGGATCTTTATTTTGTTTGGTAACGGAATTTTTTGGTTTAATGGATTTTTTTTTTTTTTGTTTTGGCAACTTCGACGATCGTTACCGGTGCGCTTGAGGTTATTGTTAATGTGTTTTTTTAGTGATTTTATATCCGCGATAATGTATTACACACGTGATAAATGTTAAATTAAAATTTTGTATACACATCCTATTGTAATAAAAACGTACAATGTGTTACGTTAACCGTCATTTTGTAAACAATAAAAAAATTTAGTATCAAGGTAAGGCGTTCTCGATGTCTTACAAATATATTTTATTTTAAAATAGCTAGAATTTTAGCAATATATTGGAGTATTTAAGTTTGCAAAATTCATACATTTGTAATACTTATAAATTTTTCAATTTCATTTGCTCGAAAATTGAATGTCTACCCATAGTAACAGCTATCCATTTTCACGAATTTTTTACGATATAGATATTTTTTAATTTCCGTTAAGTATATTATTCTCATTAGTACATGTCACTTGTACAAATTATTTTACAATTATTTAAATGCAAACTCCATTAAAAATAAACTATTGTCACGTGAAAAGTTATTTGCTTAAAAAAAAAAAACGTTACGTGCCTAGCGAGTTTAATAAATAAACCGAGCAAATATGTTTTACATTAAACCTTCAAATTTATTTTTATTTACAGTACACACACCCTGTATCTATTTTAATATCAACCTCTACGCGCCTAAGTATGTCCAATCAACGTTATTATTTACAACGGCTGTAAAAGCAAACGTCAAGCCAGCAAATAATTACAGCGCGACTAAACCTTTTGTCTAATAACACTGATTAGTGAATAAAATAAATCAGACCGACCGCCGTCGGTTGCTAAGTTGCCGATTAAAAGATTCTATCCGCCGGCGATCGAATATTATTTGAGTAATTTCGTGAGCTTATACACGTATGAAAAAAAAAACGTCTTTGTTCTTCCACTGAGCTGAGGTCTAAAGGTATTTTTCACCAAAACGTTATTATTTAGGGGCTCGAAGACGTATTTTTGTTGATTGCTACGTCGATTGCACTATGACTTGAAGAATGAAGATGCGAAGAGGCGAAAGAAGATGTAAATGAGATGGAAAGAATATGCAAGGTAGAAGGAGAAAGGAAAAAAAATTCAAGCGCGGAAAGTTTAAATGTAATATGATGAACAGCTCTGTTATTTTGTTTTAGGTACTTGAAGGGATTGAATTATTTAAGGATTGGTTTATGTTTTAAGCAAGAAAGTTGAAGGATAATTATACTTCGTTGGGAAACGATAATTTCATCATTGGCTCTTGAAAAATTTCTAATAAGATGTAGATCTTTAAGAAAGTTTAGTTTGAAATGAATTATTGCTGTTTTAACGTATATTTGCGAAACTTGTATACATACAAATTTTTGAAAATAAGCTTTAAATTAAATATCATATCTTTATGATTATTAAAATTTGAAGAAAATGAAAATAAATTACGTTGTTGCGCGAATAAGATTCTCATGGAGAAAGCATAAATTATACTTTTCATCGGGAAATATTTAAAAAAATGGTAATGTAAAAAATATTCGATTTCACAATATTAGGAAACAATAATGTTTTCGGTAAAGACATTTCGAAATAAGATTTTTTGTATAAAATGCAATCATTTCAGTTTTTAATATTATACCTTTACAATCGGCTTAGTGAAATGCGTTATTTCAGTTAACAAAATGAATAATGCAACAAGTAAATATAAAATTATTTTGTAAATATAAAATTAATTACCACAGATGGAAGAAAAAAAAATAAGATTTTTTACCGCGATTTTATCCCAACGTTAACTCGCGTTATTTCTTGGACTTTTCAATCGTGGAGAAAACTGAAACCGAAAGTGAAAATGGAACAGAATCGGAAAAAAAAATACAAGTAAACCATTTGGTAGACGGAAAGAGACAGGAAGAAGACGGCGAAGTACGAGAAGAAAAAAAAAGACAACTGCAAGGTATACGAGAGAAAGAGAAAGAGAGAAAGAGAGAGAGAGAGAGAGAGAGAGAGGGAAAGTCAACTCTCTTAAAATAATGTAATGTTATTTTTACACCGGATTCGGAGACTCCGAAAGCGACTCGCGCTCGGACTCGAGCGCGAATTTATTTTTTATTGCTCTTATTTTACGGCTTCTCTCTCACCGATTCGTTCGTTGCGATGCTAAACCACGTTTTGCTTTTTAGTATCGCCCGCGCGCTTATTTAAAATCTAACGTATACACGTATAACCTGTTAATCTTTCGTTGCATCCTATAGAGCAGCTGGAAAGTATATTTTTTTTTTTTTTTTTTTTTTTTTTTTTTTTTTTTTTTTAATAACTATAACGGCTCATTAAAAAACGCTTTCGAAATTAAGGAATCTTTTAGTAAAGTATGTCTTAGTTTTTTTTTTCTTCGTGTCCATATTTATCACTTTTGTTTTCTACTTGCGATGGATTTGTCGTTGTGATACGTTGTTATTATTCTCCAATATACGAGCGCGGCTTATTATTGAGTTTCGGATAAAAATAGGTTTACTTTTATGATTCCGTAATGATATTCCATATTCCGTAAGGTTATTATTATTAACGCTTTGTACTAAATAGATAAAAAAAATGTCGAAAAGGAAAAATACAACGAAATTTACCGACTTGTTTATACAAAACAAAAAAAATAAATAAATAAATAAATAAATGTTATTTTCTTAAAGCAACACCATAACGTATATATATGTGCATACACTTATTAACTTAGGTTTATTTTACAACGGGTGATTTATCAACAATACCGATACGTTACAACCATATACACCCATAATAAAATTTCGTAAGTTGTTGCAGTAGGCGCAGCGTCATAAAAAGTGCGTAATTATAATAGCCGCGCGTTATCTCGCGAATAAATCGCTCTTACCAAGGGGCTCGTTATACACATATGTACACATAACTTATAATTCTTACGCGCGTAATAATCACATCGCGAGCAGCGTTTAAGTACGAAATTAGCCGGTCTCGGTAAGAAATAATTACTCGCGGTATACATGCGCGTATGTATTATTAGGGCCTTCTGTGGAAAACTCGACGACGTTATTTCGCAACGATAAGTCGAGGAAGAGAACGAAAGGAAGCAACGTTTTGAGAATTGCGAGTAGAAAAAACATATATTCTATAGATATATATACGCGTCATCTCTCGCGGTTCGCGCTATTGCTCACGCGTATACCATATATACGCTTCGAAGAGAGCTTCCATTCATGGAGATATTTTATCCTTTTTCGTAGGAGATGTGCTGAAGAAGCGCGCGGACTTGCACTATTGTTTTAATTCGTGTACGCGTGTGACTTTTAAACAACCGATTGTGTATACCTTTGCGAAATAGCAGCCTCTAAACTTTCGATAATTTGCTCGAATAGTATTTATATGTACTTTCGATATGTAAATAAGCGTCTATCCTAGTAAAAGTTTTAATATTGGACTATAATAATAATTATTGTTGTTTTAGAATTAAAGTTTTTTAAAAGATTTATTACTAGAGTTACAAATTATACAAATATATAATACACTATTATAAATTTTATAAAATACAGTTGAAATGTTTATGTTTATTCGTACATTTATCTAAATTTAACAAACTACAAAAATTATCTCAAAGTAAACCAAAGTAAATGTTTAACAGTATAAAAATATACTTAATTTTATTTTCTTACAATCTCTAAAAAAATTTCTATGATATTAAAAGCGAGAAAAAAAAATTTACAAAAAATAAAAATACGAACGAACCTCGACTCGATTACACTCGCGAATGAGATCATTTTTATAAATACATATATTTTACAATCGTCATGTACACATAGTTCTCGTTATTCTCTCGCCGAAGCTAAATCTTTCGAATGAATTTGCAAAGCCGCACTCTCCGATCGCGCATATATATATATATATATATATATGTATACGTATATGCTTACCTATATATAAAAGTTTGTCGCGAGAATCTCGCCTCATGATTTATGGACTCGGTGTATATAGAAGAACGAGAATCCGAGGATCGCTTCTTCTTATGGCGGTGGGCGTAACGTCTTCTTTTCGACTCGGGACAAACATATACATTCCGTTGACGCGTTCGGGTTTGATTCATTAACTCGCGATGATTTTTGCTGTATTACCGTGCGCGTCGAAATTTATATGTAAATATTTCTTTTTTGTTGTTAAAATAAATTGACAGCTACTTATTAGAAATAAATAAATTGTTTTTTAAAACTGGAATAGATTCTAAATTGAATGCAAAATTTAAAATTGAAATAAACTTTAGATTTTCAGTTTATTACGTTCGTTGGAGTAAACAAACAGAACAAACAGAACAAAAAAAAAAAAAAAAGAATTAATTTAATTTATTAACAAACGAATGTTTTTTTTTTTTATTTTATAATGCATATGCAAACATTGGTATTATTACGAGTCGTTATCGAGATCTATTAACTTACTTACTCGTGTACATTTACGAGTACAAAATAATTATAGTGTTTCAACTGAAAACGTAAAATAGCCGACGATTTTCTCGGTACTGGATGGCTCAATTATAAATTGCTTGTAGAAGAAATTAAAACAGAAGGAAAATAAGTTTCGTATATATATATATATTCGCGCGCTATTTCTGAAAGTTTTGACTTTCCAAGCCGAACTATACAAAAATGTTTGTTTTAAATCGCTCGGCTTTATGATATGTTTGTTGCTTGGCTCGACATGTTTTATCTGAACAATACACGTGAAATCATTTTGTAGCAGTTGCTTTTTCCTTTATTTCAACAAAAATTTTGGATATGTGAAAGCCTTATAATTTTTCATATTGTTATATTTTGTTTGAGATCAGAAAATTTTTTTAGTCGCTGAATTGTCGTTTAAAATAACACCTTAATAAAAATACCTTAATTAAAATTTTAATTATTAGAAATTACAGCAAGTATGCTAAGTTTCTATCAATTGTTATAAAATTCACATTAAAAAATTACTTATTCAAACGGTTATATGAATAATACTCGAATAAAAAAAATTAAAAGGAAAAATTTGTTTGATAATAAATTTTTTTTTTTTCAAGATGAGGAGTATTTTTATTTTAAGATGAAAAATATTTAATTTTATAAAATTTCATATTTAAATTTAAATCATTTTTTTATATAAAACGCAAGAAAATTATTATCATCGTATAAATATTTAAATTAAAACGTCCTTGTACTATTATATTATATTAGGACGTTATCGTTGCAGATGACTAATGAAAACGCATAAAATATTGTAAAATGAAATTTTCGCACAAACACACGTTCCATCTTGTGTTTACATTAAAAAACAAATTAAAAAAAAAAAGAAGCGTATGAAGAGAAATAATAAAAAAACAAACGGCAACTAACAATCGCGTAAAGCGGCTGTTATTGATGAACCTGAGGTAGATTTATTTTAAAGTCTCCTCGTTTTCTTTCTCCGAATATCGAGAACTTTCCTGGATCTGTATACGATATATATATATATATATATATATATATATGTCGGGAGGTAAAAGTAAAAATGAATGGCACGAATTAGAAGTCGGGCCGTGTTGAGAACCCGGAAGAAGGCGAGCTTCCAAGTGCTGTGAATAAGCAGCGTAGGGATACTACAATTACTATAGGTGAAGATCGCTTCGTAATTATGACTAGACCTCCCTTCTCTCCCCCCTCCTCCCGCCAGATGAGCTTTGTACTTCAGCGTTTCTCTTCTTCTATTCTTCTTGTTCTATATTTTTCAGCTGTAAATTGCAACCCCTTCTTTAGCTCGTACTTTGGTTGATGTTCAAATGTACGATGCTTACAATGGCTTCGTTTTCTTTTAAAATTTAACGATGTATTTATTTGTTTGAGAATGAAGAAATCGTTTCAAAGATATTGCAGTATACAAATATATTAAAAATTTGAGACTTGTTAACTTTGTGTAATAACAATTTTTTTTATTTTTAACCGCAATTGAAAACGATCTTTATATATGACGTTATTTTTTACATCTATTGTTTATTTAGACACAAGAAATTATTAATCAAGTAAATAATTCATTTAAAAAACATCGTAAAAAACACTATATAAATCTAATTTTAATTCTGTTTTGTAAATATATAGATATATTTCTAAATATAATATTAATTTATTAATGTCATATTAAGCGATAAACTCATTAAAAATTTCATTGAAAATCCGAGGCGATTGTCACGCGATCTCGTACATCTGGTACGTCTACATAAATGTACTCACCCCGTACTTCCTGTTTCACGTTGTAACTTCTGTATAGCGTCTGGAATCTCGATGTTCTCACCCTTTTCGTCCTTTGTCACGGTTCTACCTTCCATTTCCGGTGTATACCATATATAACATACATGCGTACACGTGTATATACATATATGTAATAAGAACGAAACAAAAAACCTCGACATTTATCTCGTACTTTCAATTTATTTTTCAGGTGTTTTTAAAAATATATATTTACAAGTAATGATCTTTTTGTTTTATTATATAAGGTAAAGATTATTTATAAAAAAAAAAATTATATTTTTTATTGCTTTCTTATTTTTTTTTTTATATACATATATAAAAAATGTATAATGTGCATATAGAAAAATTTTACCATGAATTTTTTCCATTTAGATAAAATTGTATAAATATTTTGCATAATTTTTTTAATATTTTTGTTTAAAAAAAAACGAATAATTTATATAGTGGTTTTAAAAGTTATTCAAATCGAGGTTTAAATTACTATTTTTTATAAATAAAATAATTTTTTTAATTCAACAAATCGGTAACGGGCGAATATTTTAGCGCGCGTTAAGTATATAATTATAAATTTTCAAAACTCAATCGTACATTATTTCTTCATATTAAAAAAAAATTAAAATTAAATTAGATCTTGGAAAAATAAAGTAAATAAAAAAAAATATTCACGCATTAAACATTAAAATAAATACAAACAGTTGAAAGTGACACTGACAAGTATATCTGTATCAAAATCACGCAATTAAATCCGTAATATTTTACAATAATAAGTTTTAAACGAAAACATTAAAAGATCGTATATTGAAACAAAAAAAAAAAAAAAAAAAAAAAAAAAAAAAAAAAAAAAAAAAAAAAAAAAAAAAAAAAAAACTTGATTCACGCATAACGAATGCTTATTTGCTTAAAATTCATAGGATAAATAAAAATCGATAATAAAAACTAAAATATAATAATTCATCGTTCATAATAATCAAATATGAGAAACCTTTCGAATTTAATGACCGTGATTTATTTTAGCGGTATCGATGATAACGCGCCGTACAATCACCGCGAGTATACGTTTACAAAGCAAATGCAAAAGTGTCCATGTATACATATTTTATAACTTATAAAAACGTTTAAAAATCACGTTTCGGGGCGCAAATGTGGCCGGGACGCTGAGCTAAAGAGAAAGAGAGCGTGTAACGAGTTGCGCGAGAAAGAGAGCGAGAATAAGAGATAGCCATCTCCCCCGCGTATACTCGTATGTATATATGTAAGACCAGTCGGGCGTTTTTTCATCGAGTATTAATTCGAAGTTACATACGCGTACGGCGCCTATCGTACGGTATACAGTATGTATCTACGTATGAATCTCTGGCACCTTTTCGTTTCGAGTATATATACGCGCGAATAAATAGCGCGGGATTATGGAAATAACGTGGATATACATACACAAAACCGTCGTCGAAACGCCACCCGTAAGACAGTTCGTTCTCTTTCTTGCCCCCTCCCCCTCTCTCTCTCTCTCTCTCTCTCTCTCTCTTTCGGTTTCGTTTGATTTGTTGTACAAGTTGAGCGTTGACGTGGTACGATAAATCCGGCCCCTGATTGACAATTTTCTCCGAGCGAAGAACTCTCGATGTATATATGCCCCACGCACGTACAAGGAACTCGTGATTTGCTTACGTATCCAGCGTAGTCATCCGTGTCCTAACACTTTCTTTTTTAATGATGAGATTTTTTTTTTCTTTTTTTTTAAGGTTTTTGTGGTGGCAGATGTAATAAATTCTTTTATTTAAATGTACATGAGTAAAGTGATAACTTTTTGCTGGTTTTATCGTTAAATTCAGCTAATTAATATTTTTAAAAACTTTATTTTTTTATGTAATTTTTATTATTGATAGTGACTCTAATTTATGATTTGCATATATATTATTTTGTGTTTCTTTAAAATTTTTTTTCCAAGGTATGCAAAAATACTTAATTTATAAATTTAGTGAATTAGTGCCGTAATTAATTATTATTCCATTTTTATTTTAATCTTCTGTTCTAAAATTTAATTGATTATTGTTGCCGATCGTTAACCTACTTAGTTCGTACAACAACAACGCTGTTTCATCTTTACTTACAAGTTTGTTATCTACCGATTCATGAATATTTCATGACAACGGAATTAACTAAATAATGAATTTATTCCATTTACGTATTTACAGTAATTTTTTATATATTAAACACAATAATTGAAAAAAAAAAATAATAAATAAATAAATAAATAAATACAATAAAGATTTTTCAAAAATAAATTAAATATTATTCGTATATATAAACATCTCATAAAAGTTGTTAAATTGATGGCCTTTCATTTATGGTAATAACTTTATTATTAAAATTTTTCTGATATTTGGAAATATTATCATTTTAATCTGAATTTTCTAAAATTAATATAGATAAATCGTTTATAAATGAATACATCGCATTGTTTATGATAAAAAGTATAAGATATAATTTTCATCAAATTTGTTGATTATCTGTATTATAATAATCGTATCATCTTTGCAGCATCGCTCAATAGAAACTACCAAACTAAAATCGTCCGTATGAAATATCGATGCGTCGATGAATATCTTAAATTCATCAACGTATATTAATTATCATGATTATAATTTACATTATCGAATTATTTAATGACTATAATATTCTATAACAAAATGAAAAGTTAATACTATACGTTAAGTATTTTTTTAAATTTATAATCAAATTATTATGTTTATTTCATCGCGTAACATTTATTTAGATTAAAGGTAGATATTTAACATGAGCAATGTTTACTTGCGAGTAAAAATCGTAAATAATATTAATATCGAAACACATTTCTTAAAGGGTTTGTCCGAATGCTTGCCAAAAGCAGCAGGCCATCGTTTATATGCCTAGTGATTGGTGTTAAAATAAAAATTTGCTCGTAACATATCCATAGATTTAATGAAATAACTATCTTTTACATATCTATCATTATGTGGTTAATTATAATATGATCGATTAGACTCGTATAATTTATCGCACGTCAACACACATTCATAATAATTAAATTTATTATTAATTATGTTTAAGTATATATCTAATTTATATTTTCTTAAAATTTTATCTTGTAAGATTAATTTTGCTCATAAATTATAAAATTATCCTTTATCACTGTTTTTCTCGTGATAAAAGTATTATGAGATCGATAGATGAAAATATCCAATTTAAGCTATTTCAGTAACTTTGAATTTAATCGATTTAACAAATTATATTTATTAAACATAAAGGATTTGTATCGCGAGATTTTATTATTGGCGATAAAAATTAATTTCGTAAAATTAATTGCATTGATTATGTGTACACAAAACGTTTCAATTTAATTTAAAATTTTATTTACGATTAAAAACATTTATGATCAATGAATCATTTATTTGTAAATAAAATCACTTCTGCTATTAATTTTTATTAAAATTGTAAATGTAATTTATATCCTCATGTATATTACTGTAGTATTTGTTTTATATATATATTTTCAATTGAAAAATGCCGAATTTATAGTTTTTTATACAATTGATAACTTTTAAAATTGATTTTAAATATGTTACCTGTCTTGAGAGTATATTTAGAAAGAAAAAACAAGAATTAAAATTATTTTTATAAGCTATATAAGTCTAGATATGTTAATAATTAAAAACAGGAAATATGTGAGTACACATACATACTAAAATTTGTTTACGTTTTTGAAACATTGAAATTATGAAGAATTCTTTGCTAAAACACATGAAAAAGCAAACATTTCTTCGTACTCTGACAAATCACAAATTATTATATATCCAGCTACTTCAAAAGTATGACAAAAGGTGTTGTCTCGTCCTTTTCCTTTTTTTTTTTTTTTTTTTTTTTTTTTTTTTATTACCTCGTACAAAGCAATTTCCTTCCCGCTATTTCGGTGTATACAACGAGTCGAAACTTTTGGAATGTTCAAAACTCAACAGTTTTATTTTTTCTTACGTATCCGAAAGGTGGCTATTGGCATTTTTGCACTCTAAGTCTGTAATTATCGGAAGCCATCGCGCCAATATAATTGCAACGAGAGAAAGAAATTCTTCGGTGTCTCCAGGAAATGGCGCTTTTAGAGGCTTCCGTGAATCGATCCCTTTTTTTTTAACTTACTATTATCGTTTTGTGAAACAATGACTTTATACATTTTTATAATGTTGGAATGAAAATTTTGAATAATAATGTTAACGGATGCATACTCAAGTATATGAAAAATAATTCATATAAAAATGATCACAGTTGATTCATAATTATTTATATAAATGGAATAGTTTCGCCATATTATTTAAATCTTTTTACTCAAACATTGTATAAAATATCTATAAAATTTTACATTACGGCGTTAACTACTATATATTGGTTCCATTACATTTAATTAATATCGTTTCGTTAACTCGAAGGTCGTGGCACGATTTTTTTTTTTTTATTTTTTTTTTTTTTATTTTTTAACGAAATATTACATTGCTTTTATTAATATTAAGTCATAAATTGAATATTTCTGCAATACATTTAACATCGTCCTGTAAAAAAATATTCCTTATAAGCAATAACCTTATATTCATAATAGCGCCATTAAATTCTAGATTATGTTCTCTCTCTCTCTCTCTCTCTCTCTCTCTTTTTTGCTCGTATGCATAACACTCATAATTATAAAACCGCCGACAGTACGATTATGGAAGGCGACAAAATAGATGGCATAGAAATAATGATATGGATAACCAGTTTTAAAAAGATCCTTATAATATATAAACGCTATCATTACATTCTTTATTGCCATATAAATAAGAAACTGTTCTCTCATTCATACTTTTTCCTTTATTACTTTTTTGAAGATATGAATAATGTATTTTATAAAATTAAAGTTAACAATATCTTATCAATAACTGGAAATAAATAAATTATATTTTATTTTAGATTATCTTATTTGTTCAATATTTTAAAGCATAATTTATTTTAATTATTTTATTGTCAATATGTTTAAAAATTTATTAGCTTTTATTGTTAAAGTAGCTTAATGTAAAATTTCATACCAAATTAAATTCTGAAAATAATACAAGTTATTGGAAATTTAAAATATTCAATTATAATAATATTTTGTATGAATAATTATTAAAATTTAAATATACTACTTGAAAAGACACATTTTTTTCAAACTTACTGTTAATACATATACGAATATTACAAGACCGTCATCATAAATATGCAGATAATTAATGTTGAACTAATTTTAATATTTATCCAAGAGTAACTGATTACGCCTTATCGATATTACTCTTTTAAATATTAATTTATGTAATCAATAATTTTTCCAGTTTTAAAATTAAAAAAAAGTTTTTTTTTTTTCTTATCGAGCTACTTTATACAATTTACGAAATCGATAAATAATCTTAGCTATCCTCCTTTATGTCAAGCGGACTATCTCTTTACAAGTAAAAATTATAAAGAATTCAAGAAATAAACTCAACGACATTTGTGCATAAACGGCATTTGGCGTATAAAAACTCTCGAAGCGTACGCGCGCACGCACTGGCTGCACAATTTCGAGCCTATCTCTTTCTCGCACCCGTGCTAGCAGGATATGAGCGTAGTAAACGGCAATGGTGTAGTGTATTGGTATTAGTACGTGATTAATGACAGCGTCTCTCTACACTCTCGGCGATTTTCTGCACTTCCTTTTTCTCTCTCTCTCTCTCTCTCTTTCTCGTTTTAAACGTCACATCTCTCCCCCCCCCACTCGAGTTAGGATACATAACGCGCCGACCTCGAGGAAATAATTTTATATAGGTATATATACGCGAAAGGCAGGTCTCGCGAACACTTAACTTCGAACGCGAGCTAAACGGAGCACCAAAGACAGCAGCCGGGCGAGCACCGCCGGCTCTCGTTGTGCAATGAGATTTTATCTCATCGACGCGCACGACCACGCGACTTTGGCTCTCTCTCTCTCTCTCTTTCTCTTTCTCTCTCGATATAATGCTTCACGATTTTTCCCCCCTACATATGTATACCTGTGCTCGAATACGATCTTGACACATGTGTGTGTGTGTGTGTGTACATGATGTGAGCTCATAGAGAATACGGCCTTAAGAAACTTTTCCTTGCGCCACGAAAACACGAATCAAGTGCCCATTTCCTTTTGCGAATTGCTCGTGTGTACATATGTATGTATACGTGTATCTAGTTCGTCCCCGCATGGAAAATTCTTCGCACATTATACGAGAGAAGTAATGCAATCTTAATGCTTTACTCACGCGTTCGAACAAATATATATATATATAAACATTGCGATAAACACTGATAAATCGCTAGCGCGAGTGTTAAAATCCTCTCTTGTTAAAATAACGCATTAACATCTCTTACTACTCAATGATTCCGCGTTACGATAATTTGATGTATATATAGACGTTTATTTTAGCAGCTCTAATTCATTTATCATATTTTGAAATTTTTCTTTTTGTATAATTATAGCGAGTAAAGAGCTCGATAATTACGCGAACATGAGAATTTAATAGGTTATTATTATTATTATTATTATTATTATTATTATTATTATTTGTACTTTCAGTAAATCGTCGGTTAAAAAAAATTTGATTGTTCAAAGTTTGATTGTAAATGATTTAATCATTTTACTCAACACACTTAAGAAAATTATTAGCGAGATTAAATGGGTTTCATTTAATAAAAATTTAATTTCTACATAAGTATTTATTTTCTTTAATATTTTCTACAATTAGATTGCTTTTCAACAGCAAATAATAGATTATATTTTAATTTAATGAGATACAAACAATATGTCATGTTTCAACCATTATTCAAAACAAAAGTGATCATTGAAAACATTGCAAGTAGGAATTAAAAATATAATTTTGTATATATTTATATTATTAAATAATAAATTTATTTTTAAAAATAACATTTGGATACTGTAATTAGGCATACATAATTTTTATTTATAATAAGTAGCACCGATAAATTATAATTGAAAAAGAAAAAAGTTTATCCACTTTAAATATATACATTTTCTTATACGATTTCATAATAAATTACATAAAACATGACAGCTCTTTGCATAAACATAAAGTAATTAAATTTATTATTGAAAAACATGTAAAATGTTAAATATAAAATTAAATTATGCACATCTAATGAATTCAAATGAAAGTTTAAGATTTTCGTTTCGTTTTTTTTTTTTTTGTTTCTAAAGAAGCTTCAATATTTATATCGAAAAATAATTAATCATAAGCCAAACGGTATATAAAATATTCATTAGTTTCATCGTGAGTTTATAAATCTTCTCTCTCTCTCCCTTTTTTCCATCGAAGCCGAGTTTTCAATAGTAAAGTAAAAATGCGCGAAAGAATATAATATTATGCATAAGGGATCGAGCGAACAACGCATGATCGTTTAATGAGCAATGATTTTATCTGTAAATTATCTGACCGCTTTAAATGATGTTCTATCTATGCATTAATTAAGCCGGCAAGTTACCGTTAATTTAAATATATATCACAGAGCGCATGCAACACTCGATCCTACGAGTGTATATGTATATGTAACATAGGATCCTCGTATATACATATATATAGCTACTTTCTATAGTATGCAAAAGCTGCGGGTGTAAGCAAAAGTTTAAAAAAACTTTTTTTTGTGTTGTATAGATTTAAGTATATGTGCACAATATGTGATAGATAGGCATAGCAGTTGAAAATATTTGTAAATAGACAAAAAGTTCTAATTCCATTAATTATCACGTAGAATCAATGCTTTTGTTTATTTTCCTTTTTTATTTGTTTTTGTTTACGTTTATCTTATTTTTTTTTTTTTTTTTTTAAATTGTTATTATCATATTTACATTTTCTATCAATTTTCTGATATTTTTATTCTAATATACATACTATTTCTATTAAAAAAATCAATAAATAAATTAATATATTTTTACGAAATAAATTGACATCGGGTTATTACCGGCTATAGTTATTACCGACAGTGACACAATAAAGAACGCAAAAAAATTAAGAGGATGACTTAGGTACACGAAGACTCGAACGAGTTATTCGGACCAGTCTCGTTTATTTCGTACTGCAGCTCGGCATAAATGATATATGAACACGGACGAAATTTTGATAACGAGCGGCCAAACATAAATTAAAAATCAATTGCCGTATAGCAGCGGCGGTTCCTTCCAAAAGCAACGAAAAAAAACAAAATAAATAAATAAATAAAACATTAAAAAGTATATCTACGTATACATACGTATACAAGTTGAAAAAAGAAAAAAAGGGAAAAAAAACAAAGCAAAAGAAGCAGAAGCAGAAAGCGAGTGGGTGGACGGCGGCGAAGAGAGAATTCAGTAAAGGGTAGAGGAGAAGAAAAAAGGGAGGCACGATTAATGGAGCATGGTATACATATATATATGTATATTCTTTCTTAACAAACAAAGACGGAGAAAGCAAGAGAGAGAGTGAGAGAGAGAGAGAGAAAGAGAGAAAGAGAGAAAGAGAGAGTGAGAGAGAATGGATCCTCAAGGCTTTTTGCGCGAAAGGGTAGCTATAAGGATATAAGGCGCGAGCGCGCGAGTTCTTACCATAGTTGGCACGTGGGCGGAGAGCGAGGAGACTCTAGGAGGATGGCTTTAAGGATGTTGGCCTTAACATTAACCCGTGACTGTACCTATATACACACGCTCGTATTTAACGGGCGCAAACGAGAAAGATACGCGTCGTACGAGTATTCCGTCTTGACCACTTGACAATGTGTGTGTTTGTGTGTACCTGACTATATACTATGAAAAGAAAAAGAATGGGGGGAGGGGCAGTAAAAACTCGCTTGTCGCTCCTGTTCGCTGCGAGAGAACTTATATATACCTGGAAACGTTCTCTCTCTTTCTCTCTTAGTCGTTAGGACGAAAGAAACGAGAGAAAGATGGCACGCTCGATCTGTTAATAAGCTCGGTTTTATGACCAGAAATGGTTATGCTTCGGCTTCGAGTGAGAGATTCTTTCGATCTTTGTGCGAGTGCATTGTACGGACGTCGTCGCCGTCTGTATATACTTGTATATATACATATATGTATTATATATATATATATTATCCACTGCTTCGGGTATATATATATATATCAGGACGCGCGTTGTGGGCCTTCCTCGCGCATTCGCTGCTCACTTACAAATATAGACTTAAATGCACATGACGGTAAGCGTGCGAATCGGTGGCATTTTACGAGCTCGCGGGAATGACCGGTTCGTCATCCGAGAGCTTTCCTCGGAACTCGTGTGGGACGCTTCGGTGATGAGAGATGAATTCAGGATAGGTGTTTACGAACTGTTTACCGTCTACGTCGACTAGTTGTCGCTATTTTTCTTTTTCCTTTTTTTTTTTTTTTTTGTTTTTTTATTTTTACAGAAAAAGTAAAGATCGCGATGAAATTAAAAGATATATATATACAAATAAACACAAATGAATATGTATGTTGTATAGCGATAAAAATGTGTTATGGTGTGAGAACACGGAACGTTTATTTTGAAAATCTTTACTTTCAACATTGAATTGACGTATTAAATACATTTCATACTATCTTTATGATAGTATTTAATATTATGTCAAAGTTTCTTATACCAGTTGCAGTGCTTAACTGACTATTGTTTTTTATTAAATCTAAGATTATTGTTTTTTATTAAATCTAAGATTATTGTTTTTTATTAAATCTAAAACAATGGAATATTTGCACTGATAAAATTTTGTTTCATCGTGCAAACCTCATCTTGAATATCTAAACACATTTCTTTTTGGACACTTTTATTTATTAATTGTACGATAGCTTCTGTCTTATTCTCTTCTTATTTTTAGCTTTGCTTGATTTGCTTTGATATCTTCATTCGCTGACTTATTAATTTGAAAATTTTGTTTTCATTTTTATTTTCTTTTTTCTCATCGGATAAATTCAGTGATGGGACTGCTATTATTTTTAAAATATCTTTTCTGTGCCGTTGGATCGTATATAACAAATATGAAATAGATATATTAAAATTTTATTTTTGACAGTATGTAGTCATCGTTGACATCGTTTTTAAAATGCAATTAAGACACTACCATTCTTTGTGTAACATTATTCATTTTCAAAACTACTTTCCATACGCTTCTAATTCACCATTTTTTTCTGAATCACTAAATACATTCTTTTTACATAACGTTTACTCGGTTTTGAAAATCTGTGAAACGATAAGTTCGGATGCGTTTTTGGCTTTATTATTGCAATTTTTAACTATACAATAATGACAGTTTTTTGCAATTCCAATACTTTTATAAATAAAAAGTAAACTATTCAAATGTTCACAGACTTAAAAGCTCAAGCACACTTAGCGTAAAATTCAGAGAGGTAATATCCAATAATCGCAAATGGTATTCAAAATATTTATTGGATAAAACAAAAAATACTTCCGGTACTTATAATTTTATGTAAAAATATTCAATAGTATTTTATTTAAAAGAAATCCGCTAGTCTCATATATGTACAAAAAAAATCTACGTAAATCTTTAGATCGTCGGCGGAATTTTTGTTTAGTTGCATACATATATAGACGTCAGATCTCAGCTCTCGCGCTACGTTCATGGGGGCGCGGGTCTCATCTTCCGGATGAGCAAAGCTCAAGCTGAGCGCGTAATACGAATCGACTTTCCGTCGGTGGGATTTGGCGCGCGTGCAGCAGCGACTAAAAGCTCGTGAATTGAGCTGGTGTGCGTACACGCGTGTGTCGTGACAGCGGACTAAAGCCGTTCCTCGCACGCTGCATTACTCCGGAGAAAAAAAGAGCCTCCCCGTTGAGGTTTGTTTATACCTATATAGTGCGTACGGTATACGTACAGATGCGCGCTTTGTGCCCGACTGCGTCAAAGCTCTTTCCCTACTTTGCTCTTCCTTCGTGATTTTAATCATTGGCGTGCATGTGCGTGTGTATATAAGTGCGTTGGCATTTTGTATGAGACTAGGAACGTAGTACGTTGAATGTTTGGGGTGGAAGACTTTTTAAGTTTGAGATGTTATTTTTTAACATTTGTTATATTATATTTTTATTCTGTTTCGTTTGTTTTTTGATTTATTAATTAATAAATTTTTTAATTTTGAGAAAAACCTTGTGAAATGTTTTGAGATTGAACAATAACATCATATTTGATGTAATAAACAACCAATCGAACCTTAAGAGGATGACCAACATTACTACCAAAAAAATTATTGATAGTTTTATCATTGTTCTAATCTATCTTCTCTACTGTTCTATCAATACTTAGTTCTATCGTTATTCGTTACCAATTCATTTTATAAAAATAATATACAATTTTATGTACTTCGAAATAATTTATATGAAATAATATGATAATGGTATAATACGATCTTGCATTTATTTAAAAAGAATGTCAATAAACATTGAAATTTTTAGCACTTATATTAAAGAAAAAAAAAAAAGAAAAACAAATTTAACGATTAAACGTTAAAAATAATTGGATTATTCGAAGCGGTTCGTTAAATTCACATCACCGATACTTTGTTAGAATTTACGCTGAACAAACTGCCGACATTAATCAGTAAGCGTATGTTTTCTCATCCGAGTTAATTCGATAATTTATAACCGCTCCTCGTGGACTCGGAATTATAATTGCTTCGCGATGCAGGAACAACGCCGGCTCGTACAAACGACGAGAGGTGTATTGTATCGCTCTCTCTCTCTCTCTCTCTTTCTCTCTCTCGCGTCTTACGATTAATCGAGGCATAAAAAACGCAGGAAAAGAATTGTCGCGGCGTTCGTAGGCCTGGACTCTTTTCGGGCTCGATGGGACGTCACTTGAGAACGCGCTCTACTGCGTGCGTGCGACGTATCTTCGTCTCGAGTAGTTTCAGATGTGCACACTTTGCGGCCTTTTTAGAACAAACGATCGCGTTGTCAAATTTATCTCGTATCTTCGTGCGGCCTTCTCGACTTTCCCACAAATTAAGAAGAGGCTGATTTTTTTGTTTCGGTGTTTTGTTGTGCGCGCTTATCAATATTCGTTATAAACCATTGTAATTAAAGAATGCATATAAGTATACATTGATAAATCAAATGTTTGAATGGAAAAGATTTTATTTAAATGATATATTTAATATTATATTGTATTGCAATAAATTAAACACGATAAAAAGTATCAAATTTAAAAACTTGTTATTACATATTTTGCGAAAACTGTTTAAATCTTTATTCGAATTTTTTACTTTGAAATTTCTTTCATAACGTGGGCGAAAGTAAATTTTAATACCTGCAAAGTAATGGATATTTATTTTAAAATTGCACATTTTCACGATTAATCTCATGAATACCCTCATTATTAAAATTCGCGGTATAAAATTTCTCGTACATTAACAACAATAAACTCTCCGTAGACACGAATCGTCGTAAGCTTACACTGCTATAAAACCATTCCTCGAGCCAAAATTAATTGGCCCTCCTCGAATAGGTCTATCAAGGCCAATTTATCCTAAACGTCTAAAACGTATTCTCTTCTCGCGGAGTGAAAAAGAAAATAAGAGTAGAAATAAATGAATAAAAAGAAATATAAAGAGCCAGTAAACTCTTCCGATAATGACGAGGTGTACCAGGCCCCACCCTATCACCTCGTTATGATCTGACTCATTGTTCTCTCGGTTAAGACTTGACGTGCTGCCGTTGCCTCTCATTTTTTTTTTTTTTTTTTTTTTATTATTCTCTCTCTGTCTCTCCCTCTTTAAAGATTTGCGGACAGGAAATGAACGACAAGAAAGGCAGAGAGAAAGAGTCGAGACAACGAGGAGTTCGATCGATTTGTTTAGCGTATACACATGTATGTATACAGTCGCAATATATCCGCGCGTAAGGGTTTATATCGGCCCTTTGCGCGTGTATATGTACGTGCAGAGACGTAAGCGAAAAGCTTAGGTGTATTGTACAATATAAGTGGCCGCCGTTGTTCTCGTGGTATGTCTACTACTAGAGATTCGCGCAACGATAAGAGAGACCGTCGGAGGAGCCTCTTTCTCTCTGTAGCCTGCAAACGAGACTTTCTACGAAGACACGAACGTTACTCCCTTTCCAACGCAATTAGAACTAGATGCGTGTTTCTTCGCGTGTACGTGTCCCTCTCTTCCTCTCTCTCTCTCTCTCTCTCTCTCTCTCTCTCTCTCTCTCTCTCTCTCTCTCTCTCTCTCTCTCTCTCTCTCTCTCTCTCTCTCTCTCTCTCTCTCTCTCTCTCTCACCTTAACTCTGCCTTCATGTAGACTACAATTCCCAAGGAGAGTCGCGCACTTGATGTGCTTGTTGTCGTCGGGTTGTTGAGGTTATTATTTAAGTTTATTTTTTCTTTATATATATATATATATATATATAACGAGATGCGGTATGAAACGTATGTTAGTTTCGCGTGAAAATATATAGATATACAAAGGCGAGGTGACGAATGATGAGTTTTAGCGCGCACAATTTTTCTGAATGGTTTAATTTTGATAGGATATATTTAATTTTAAATTTTCGTTTATTTAAGAAAGAGTTATTTCAAGTTAATCGAGAAAAGAAAAACATTTGAATGTAAATATAGAAATTACGTATAAATATAGAAATGTTTTAAACACTCTTCGATAAAAAGGCAGAATTTTCTACCAAATTTATATAAATTATATTTATCGCGGTATTAACATCAATTTCAAACCAAATCTAATTTACATCATTCAAATAATAAATAAAACATACAGTAGAAACTTTTCAAAGCATAATGTAATAATTTTTTCATTCTATTATTTATCGTAATAATTAAACAACTAGCAAAACAACGTCCAAAACGACACCTTGATTAATGAACACCATAAAGCCAAAAAAGAAACTCAAGCAACTGGCAAACATGTATATTTGTAACTTTGACGTTTCTCAAGTTAAATCAACAGTTTCCCTCGTGTATCATTCGTTTGCTCTTTCTTTACTTTATTATTTTTTTTTTTTATACGTACTGGCCACAGGTAACAAGCTGAGAGTAGCGCGAGGAGTGGGTGGAAACAAATGCGACATCGCTTCCTTAGAAGGACAAACGCTCGGAGGGTATTTTAATTCGTCGTATACATATATATATAATACATAAGTTGGTGTACCACACGGTAGTAAGAGTGCGTGTGCACAGCCGGTATCCTTTTAAACGAAATAAATGTACACGTCGGCTTGTAGCTCTGTTTGGTTGAACAATAGGAGCCCGTGGTAAGGTGTGTATCGTGTTGTGTGTGTGTGTATGTGTGTTTGTGTGCCGATATTAGAGTTTGTTACAATTTTCGTTTTAGTCGGTAAAATTTTAATAAAAAGTTTTATGTAAAAAAAAGAATTATTTATTCACGCGATATTATAATTCTTTATTTGAGTAATTATAATAAAAAAATGTCCAATTTACATTAATTCATACATACATGTGTAAGATAAATTTATAAAAAAAAAAATCGACAAAGATTAACACATTTTAAAACGAATAAATAAACGGCGATTTATCGATACAATTTATTTTCCATATTTTCAGTACGTAACCCTCGTTAATTAATTGTACATATTTTATTTTTTTTTTTTTAAGTATCTTCAATTTATTTACTCTAAATGTGTATGTGAAAGATCGCAATTTACAAATGAAACTTTTGATATATTTTTGAATATATATGTATATATATAATATACAATTTTATACTTATAGTTATTGATTATTTACATTCCTTTCGAAGCATTTAAAATGTATGTATGCTAACTGTAAAGTACATATTAAGAGCTTGTTTACTGCCAATAGATTTTAAAATAAATCAAGGAATGCAGCAAGAACGAGTTATAAATATCGTCGATATGCCGTAGTTAACAAATTCTCTCAATTATTTACTTATATAGTATACTGCAGCATTTAAATGTCTCATTTGCATCTATTCGCGCATGCAATATTATACTATAACAACCAATCGTTTTAAAATTAGAAGTGCAAAGTGTAAAATAAAAACTAATCTGTACACTAATCTGTCACCATGCAAAGCAGTTATATCGCTCGAAGCTTCGAAATCCATTACTACCTGCGAAAAGCAAATAAACTCGGATGTATATGAGTTATCTCGGGATATCGCGGGCAACCTGTACCGTTTATCCGAGATAACTATCTGCATTGTCTCTCGCAGCAACAGATACTTCTCGCACATATGTTGACGTGCAAAAAAAAAAAAAAAAAAGAAAAGAAAAAAGAAAATCTACGTGGAGAATCTCGGGCGCGTAGACAAGACAAACGTCCGACACGTGGATCGTATACGCGTCATGCGGAACGCGACGATGTCGCACTATTTTCGTATATAGCCATCCGTTACGAATTCGCACTAGAGCGGAGAGAGAGAGCGAGAGAGAGAGAAAGACTATTCAGTAGGGGATAAGAAGACGCGGACGTAACACTTATCCGGGTACCTTTCCTTTTCACCGGCGTATTAAATCATCGGTGAGTTCGCGGAATTGCAATGTGTCGCGCGTATACGTCAACGTTTCCGACTGTGTATACGCGTCGCTTGATCAGAAATTATTACGGTTATCGGTTGACGAGAAAATAATTCGCACGTGAGAGCTGAGAGGTTGCGATAATTCATCCCTCGCTTTCTTGGGCTTCGCCCCACGCATGTTTTTTCGAATAATAAAAGAATCGTCACGCGTTTGAAATTGATTAATTATGTGATGGAAATTGTAGGTGCTATATTATCTAATGCAATCGATATTTATAAAAATTTTTGTAACAAAATTTATTATTTGAATATTTCAGATTTAAATTATTTAAGAGTTATAATAAAAAATAGCTTTTCTCTTTCCATGTTAAATTCATTATTTAGTGTTTTACATAATTTTGATTATGAATCATATTCGTTCAGTAATCTCTTATTGTAAAAAATCATTTGATTCTATTGACATTATCTTATTATATGTGTTACATAAATTATAGTTAATAATTTTATGTGCAATACTAAGCGGGCCAATTGCTAAATAATAACGTTTATTTCGTATGTGTACAAATTTATGGAGCGAAAAATCATAAGTAATCATGCAACTAAATATTTTAATAACTGTTATAAAAATTCATAAGCATCATAATATTTCCGATTTATTAAATATATGTGTGTATATATATATATATATATAATTCAAAATTAATGACATTGAGTGAAGATGTAAATTTACTTCAGTAATTAATCGTTGAAATATAATCTTCACGCAATCGGTGTAACCATACAGCCGTATTTTATTATCACCATTTAATATTTTATGCATCGAATTTAAAAAAAAAAAGTATATCGATCTCATTGTTGAATAATTTTATAAAAATTTATCATCGCATTGACGGATGATATTATAAATCCTTATAAAAATACGGCATGCCAAAAGCGCAAATTTATCTATCGCAAATATGTATACCTATAAAAGTGCACTTGTTACATGCGCAAGATTTCTCTTGCAGATCTTATAAACCTTTGTAGCAAACTCGATATAGGCAATAAATGTCAAACCGAATATTGACTAATCGCTTGACCGGAACGTGCAAATGCATTGCCAAGTTCTTGGCGCCCACGATATATGTACGTTTCTCTCGCGCGTTTGTCTTCCATTTGCGCAAAAAGATATATATATATATATATATATATATATATATATATTTGTATGTGTGTGTGTGTGTACCATGAAATCCCATACTATTCATCATCCGAATCATAAAGCTGCAATAGCGAAATGTTTTGGTTTAAGATCCGATTATTTATTGCTATGATCCGGCAGTTGTTTGTTGATGTAAAATTTGAAAATTTTGAATTGTTACTGTTGCGATATTCATTGCGGTCGAAGTTTGAAACAATATATAAAATAACAGTTGTGGCTTTTTGTCGAAAAATAAATGTGAAATTTGTAATTTTTTATTTAAAAAAATGCGATTTTTTTTATTTATTCATTTTTATAAACAAGACATTTCATAGATAAAAATAATGGTTACTGATGTTATTTTACACTGTAAAATAATTTATATTATAAAATAAATTTTGCCCAACAATCTGTGCAAGTACGTATACAAGCTTAGGCAGGATAAAGATAAAAAAGAATTCAAATAAGAATAAACCATAAATTACAAAAATTTCCTTCCGGACTCTAATCTTTCCGGTACGGAATAAAATCGACAAGCGCATATAAACATATACATTTATGAATAGGTATAAGCGCGCACGGGTTACTGTAACTTGTTTCGCCACTTGACGAACGATTGCACCGGCTCGCGTTGACGGCGTCGAAACGTCGCGATAAATCGTCGAAGTGGATGATTAATGGGCGGGGGAGAAAGAGCGAGGATTGGAATGAATAAAAGCAAAAGCTTTTACGGCCATTATTTCTTGCGCAATTTTCATTGCCGTGCAGATTATTACTATTTTCGTTTTTTGTTCTTCTTTTTTTTTTTACACTCTGAATAAATATACAATTTGTGCATAATTATGTATAAATAAATATGATACCGATAGCCAATGCAACTACATTTTTTATGTTCTCGTTGAAAAGTCGTTACATAAATATTTTAATTGAATTCAAATCTATTATTTCAATAATTTTCTTCACCTATGAATCATACAAAATCTTTTATAAAATTAATTTTTTATTAAACAGCTTGATTAATGCGATATAAAAATTAATAAAAAAAAAGAAATACGTAAAAAGAGTTATCGAATTACCTTATTAAAATTAAATTTTAATTTTCCTGAAAAAAAAAATACAATAATATTTAACAATCCTATAAACAATAATCGTATTACAGGGCAATTTGGCATGAGCAAGAGCTTAAAAAACGGCGGTCTGTTTCCCTCGGTGTTCAACGTCGCGGCCAAGGCGGAAATCCACGTAAACGCCACCTGCGGCGAGGACGGACCGGAGACATTTTGCAAGCCGGCGGAATCGTCGCGTTGCGCGGTATGCGACTCCCGGAGTCCCGATCCGAACAAACGGCACAAAATCAACCAGGCGCTGGACTCGAGCCCCGCGAGATGGTGGCAGAGCCCGACCCTAGCGAGAGGTGACGAGTACGAGTACGTCACGATCGATCTTGATCTTAAACAGGTGAGTGTGAAATCTTTTTCCTCTTTTTTATTTTTGACCCTTTTTTTTTAGTTATTCCGATTATAAAAATTTTCGCGTGCCTCTGCAATTTAAACGATTCGCGTTTGAGATCTTTTTTTTTAACGTTCCAAGAGATCGAGGGTAGGATTACTCGACGTCGTAAATCTTTCGAGATTTGCTACCGAGAGGGACGTTGTTGAGAAATGTAGAGAATTTTTACGATGTCATTTTTGAGAATTTTATCAAATATTGCAATATATTCTACGTTTAAGAATCTCAGGTAAAATTATTATAAATATACAGGGTTATCTTTACAGTAACGGTAAATATTATTTATTATTTATTTGCGTGATTTATACTATCGAAAATTTTAGATTCAAAACTTTATTATTAATATTGTTTGGAATTGCAAAGAATTATGTAATGATTCAAAATCCTCGATATAATCAATCAAATATTTGTAAATTTTTAAAAGTATACTATCCGATTGAAAAAACGTAAAATATTCTAAATTATAATTATGCTAGGAATACCGAAAAGTTTGGCAAAACTAGGACAGATGTATATTAAGACGGTTGAAAAATGACTTATTCCTATTGACAATCGTGACCGCGTGAACTTTAATAAGTTATGTACAAAAAAAAGACTATATTAATAATTTTGCACGCTATCAAGATTTTCAAACGTCATTGTTTCAATGTTTATCGGCAAATATTCGTATCAACAAAACATTTTTATGCCGAAAAGTTCGGAAAAAATTTATCTTATAAAGAAATAAAGTAAGAGTCCATTATGAGGTTGGAGCCTAATATTGTTATATTTTTTCACTTTTTACTTACCGTATAAAATCTCGGATATTATCTTTAATATATCCGAGTTAGTTAAACTTTTTATGCTTGAGTTAATGATTAAAATTTTCATGAAAAGATTACGCGAGCCTCATATGATCGTTGTAATTATAATGGAGTATTGCGATAATTTTTTATTGAATTACTTAGAAAAATATAAAATTTTTAACAGTTATTATACGAGTTAAATGTTAAATATTAACTTTCGTAAAAATAACAATCAACATTTCATGTTTGTTAAATATTAAAATTATTGAGGATGATAAATTTTTTAATTAATTACACAAAAAAACTTTGTACTCATTAATGGAATTCCGTATTTTTTCTTTTTTATTCTTTTAAAACTTCAATACAATAACTTAAACGTTTGTTAAAATCCCTCAAAATAAAAATAAATAATAAAGTCGAATAAAAAAAAAAAAAAAAAAAAAAAAAAAACAAGTAAATCTCAACGCAAATAATATTGACTGCAGAAGGAAGTAAAAATAAAAACGTCACGTAAACAGTAAGTAACCAAACTCGCGACAAAGTGCTCGCGCAATACAATACGCAAGTCGAAGGTCTTTAGTACGCATTTAGAAGTCTCTCTCTTTCTCTCGTCCCCATGGCACCACCGTACCGTGAAACCTCTAAAAATACAACTCTCTCTCGTTCCACGCTACTCCAGACTGCTGTACAATGTTCTCTCACTTCCTTTCTCATTCTCTCTCTCTCTCTCTCTCTCTCTCTCTCTCTTTCATCTCTTTCTCCCTTAAAAATCCGTATGTACGCATGTATATACGTACTGTATATTTTCTCGGGTTACCTGGCACTTACGAACATACCCGCACTTGGAACTGTGTGCGCATGTACGTATCTACGCATACTATATATACGTGTAAGCTTCGCGCATAAAAACGCGGCGCGTTATGCTCGGGCACTTAACGCTCGGATTTCTCCCTCGCATCATCGAGAGAAAGAGAGAAAAAGCCGCGCGGATTTCCATCGCGGTAACAAATTGCGGTTAGTCCTTTCAGAGCTAGCGCCCGGCACCCGTTATAACCCGTATAGGAATATATAAATGTACGCGTGGCTGTATGCGTGTGTGTGCGCGCACGCACGCGAACCTTTTCACTTAAGCGCGCTGCAGCGTCTGAGAACAAAAAAAGGTTAAAAAGAAATGAAATAAAGAATGGAACTAAAGGGTAGCGAGAGGAAGAAAGCCGAGCGACGTCAAGATGTATGTGTGCCCGAGTTTACACGTATCTGTGCGAAGATGTATAGGGGAGAAAAAGAAAAGGGACGAGAAAGAACGCGAAAGAATGAGACAGTGACAGAGCGTAAAAAAAAAAGACGAGGAAATTGAACGGGAAGTACGTAAGAAGATCGTAGAGCGCGTCAATTCGATGGTTTAGTTTTTTATCCGGCACTCGGAAACTTTTTTTAAAACACCGAATGTGTTATTATTGAAGTACTGAGAAGTATGGAAAATAAAAAAAGTAATTATGTAAGAGTATTTCTCTCAAATGTTCGAGCGTTTTTGTTTGTTTAAAATATTTGTGATTGACGCTTTGAAAAAAAAAAAAAAAAAAAAAAAAAAAAGGAGTGAAGGGATATTGTACGTTTCTTTTTCATTATTTATAGACATTGTCAAGATTTCAAGTATAAATACTCATTTATTTTTATGTAAAAGTACATTATAAAATCGCAAAGTACGGTAAAAAACTTTCAAAAATAAAAAATATTCTAATGAGCTATAGTTTAATTGATAATTTTTATTTTGTACATAAATTGCAATTAGGGCCAAATTAAAAAAATATTTTAAAATTATTTAATCACATATTTCATTAATAGTGTAACAATGCGCGTGAAATAAATATTAAATAGCGAAAAGACTTTCAATTTTGTATAAATAAATTATTTAAATTTTTTTAAATATTGAAATTAATTAATATTTAATCCAGAAGAATTGTTTTAATAATTAAAAAAAAATTAATTTATTGCAAATTGATTTTATTGTATAAATCTGATTGATTAATTGCATGTCTCATAAGTACCTATATTTGTATATAGAAAGATAGTAAACTAATTGGAAGCATAAAGATAAAATACTTAAGTTAAATTTAAGACTTTTCTAAAGTTTATAATTTATATTGCCTAATTTAGGATTGATTAGTCCAGAAATGTATATAGGAAAAAAAAAAATAACAATTTCTGTCGTTAAAAAAACAAATTAAGTAAAGTAAGGAAATGCAGAGTGAGAACGCAGCAAAATGCTTGAAGCAAAAAAGAGTAGAATGATAAAGAAATAAGACCAAGAAGAAGAAGAAAAGGAGAAACCAAGAAAGGCAGTTAGTTTAGTTTCACGATACTTTTTTTTTTTTTTTTTTTTTTTTTTTTAATCGGCGAGTGAAAAAGAGATAGCGAAAGAGAAAGAGAATAAAGAGGGAAAAAAAAACTAGAAAGAAAGAAAAAATAAATCGTAAATTTCTCCGGTTTACTTTCGCCGAGCAATGCTTCTTCTTCCTCTCGATTTATGCGTTCCTTCGACAAAGCATCGAGACACCAACGCGTATACAGATGCATCGCGTAAGATGCGCGTAAGAAAAAAATAGCGCTAGAAGTAAGAATAGTTCGGGAGCACGTCGAGCACGCGATGCGAGACGCGGATGAAGAAAATGAGAAAGCCTAAAAATAATTGAGAGACCGTGTGCAGGAAGAAGAAAGATGAGGAAAAGTGCGCTCGGACAAACGTATTGGTAAACGCTGTAAATTTAACGACGCGTTGTAATAACAAGTAGTTTGAAGTATTTAATTCACGGCGAGAACATTAGTCTTCCGCAGCTTTTATCTCTCATGTAAAACCTTACCTTTTATTTATTTATTTATTTTTTTTTTTTTCAAATGTTTTCAATTTCTTCTTGGTTGCACACGACAATTTTATTAATTTTAAATTACTTTAATATCGAGGAAGTTCAATACTAGCAGTGAGGTAAAAATCGACGTTCAAATTGGTTAAAGTATTGTCTTTGTATACCGCACAATATAAATGTAAATATACAGGTAACTAAATACATTGATATAACGTTAAAGTTATTTTTATAGCGGATAGTAAATCACCCCATGACATGTTTATCTGCTTGAATATGAAACGATGAATTTATTGATAGTGCGTGCATTATTTTGATTGTGAAACTTGATAGCTAAAACCAAATTCGATCGTTTATGGAATTATAAAAATCGTAAATTAACGATAAATCGCGGTTAATCTTGAATCAATTTTAACGCAAAAGTTGCATTTCGATAAACCGATGATTTGAATTTTATAAATAAAGAAAATATTCGAGGCTTCTTAGAAGCGATGAAAATGTTAACGTTATAGCTGTTAAATGCTGAAGATTGCTCTGCAGTAATAAAACTTTTCACGACGCGTTATTTTTATAATATTAAAAATGCTGCTTTGAAAGTTGTTAATAAAAGTTTATATGTGTTTACGGATTTTTCTTTACTTCTTTTTTTTTTTTCCACGAAAAACGCGTAAATATGAAGATCAAAGTGTTTTAAAGATCTTTCAAAGGGTTTATTTAAATTTTACAAGTTTCCCATAAAATATTTAAATCTATAAAGGTATACATTTGCAAATTTACCATTAAAATATTTACAATCAATTCTGTGAAAATGTACGTTTAGTTGACTCGTTTAAAGGCAATTAAAATGCCAGAAAAATAAAAAGCATCAAAAGATAATAAATAAAATATTCGAGTGACGAGAGGAGATAAACGATCATTGACAAAAGATTTTTATCTAGCGTAAATAAGTTTAAAACTACCATAAAAAAGGAAGCGAGTTCCGATGTCGCGCCGCGGACGAGAAAAGTAGGAGGAAAAAAAAGGAGATTCTAATTTCCCAAATTTAAAAGCGGCGGCTTTCTCGGAATACCTGCGGCGATACGTGAAAGCCCGCTCGCACGCTTGAAAGTAGTAGTTATTACCGACGCAGCGCGGCGATGTTCACCAGGTATACATGTATATATAAATATGTGCGTGTGCGTGTGTGCGCGCGCGTGTATATTTGTGTGTGTGTGTGTGTGTATGTGTAGGTGCGAGCATTCGTAGAACAGAAACCGAAAAATATAGAAGGAGCGAGAGATATCCCGCTAACAAATTGCGCGCGCGCCGGTGGCCCTAACCGTTTTAACGAGGAGAGCGCGTCGAGGGACGCGTCGGGGTAATGACGGTATAGTTGTCAGCAGAAGGACCCGGAGAGAAAGGTATAGAGTAAAAGGACGGGCCGACCACAGTTCTTCCTTGAGTGGGTGCGTCGAATACCGGAGACGATGCGGAGGCTTCTTCTTCTTCTCCTTCTTCTTTTTTTCCATCTTTCCCTTTTTCTTCCTTTATCTTTTTTTTTTTTTTTTTTTTTTTTTCATTTTATTTTACCGTCCACGAGTTTTTATATGCATATATATACGGGTGAGAAAAGCTGACGGACGGTGGTTAAAAGAACGCGCGGTATTTTAAATGAAAATCCAATGGACGTTAATGTCCGTAGGCCACCTGCGACGACGTCGCGTCTTCGTGTGTTTTCGAGCGCTTAGAAAATCTTCGACGTGAATGGAAACATTGTGGGTGCTTGTGTTTTATTTTAATTTGAACGTGTTTATTGTAGCGAAGAATTTTTAGATTTCTACTGATTTTCTTCATATATTACTTATATATTTTTAAGCGCGCGCGCGAGAGAGAGAGAGAGAGAGAGAGAGAAATTTATTTTATGGAAAAAATTTGTAAATTCAATGAAATTAAATATCGATAAATTTAAAAGCGATACATCTTATATACCAATTAATGCGGCGTAAAATTCTAAAAATCAAATTAATTATAATTTTTCAATGTGAAACTACATATTATTATCAATTTAAATTCAACTTCGATAAATTTTAGTAGATACAATCAATACACGTCTGTTTTATTAAATATTTTCGTTTTTACGAACAGTATACTTATAAAATTATTGTAAGCATTTTTTTACTGGCAATAAATATATCATTAAACAAATTCGTTTGTTTATATTTTTTAATTATTATTCTACAATTGTATATTTTATTACCTAAAAATACATTTATAATATATTAATAAATATTTTATATAAACTATCTCAAGATTATATGAATTAATACTGTTCAGTTGAGCAATAATGAATTCTAAATATTTAAAATTTAATATGCAATCCGTATAGTTCAAATAAATTATGTTTGGGGTAAAAAATCATCATAAATTTGATATTATTGCAAACGATTATAAAACAAACTTTATTTTAATACTTAGGATCGAATCGTTATTTATATTTTTTTAGAAATAGCCCAATGGTAATGTAATATGAATGAATAAGAATAACGTAATATAATCAATCAAACAAGCTTCAATATTCCGAATGAGATTATTACGTTACCTGATATTTTGGAATCGTGTAAGCGAAGACGGCACTGGCGCACTTTGAAAAATTAGCATACCGCAAATGCTTACGGATTTTTGTTGTGCCTTATGATAATTATCACAGTGTCATGTGCGCGCGAATCCGAAAAATTGGATTAAAAGCTGCGCTCCGACAGGATCACCGCAGGAAGTGAGGCATGTTTTTTTTTTCTCCTTAACAATTTCTTAGATCAAGGCCGTGAAGATTGGCCGTGAGGTTTTTAAGATTTCGTGATATTGTCGATAAAATCGATGTTTTATTTATTAATGGGAATGTTCCATGTGTCAGTATGAGGATTTATACAAAAATGTAGATTTGTAAAATATTACTTTAAGATTCTTCAAAATTACATATAAATAAATGTATTAGCACGTTAATGAGAGAAATTCATTGCATCAAAATTTATATTATTTAAATACATCATTCGGTTTTAAATTATTAACGTTTCGTAACGAAAGGAGAAACACCTCTATGAACACTAACGCGTGATATGTTCATCTTTTACACCGGTTTTTTAGACGAATTATCATATTTTTGTATTTGAGTGTGTCAAACCGATAAAATAAGAAAGAATTATGCGAGTGTATATCTATACTTTAGTTATTTTAAGTGTTTAAAAGAATTGAATACGATGGAGTTGTTTTAGAATTTGTGAAATTTACGCGATCAAGACTATTGAATAGAATATTTGAAAAATGATGTTTGTATTATAAAAAAAAAAAAAAAAAAAATTATAGAAACAAATTTTTGAATTTATAAAATAACATATTAATATCAATATAATATAATGCCGAATGCTACGAAAAATTTTTTACAAAAAATTAAAATAAAACTTGTACTGTAATTTTTAAAATTCGATTTAGTATACACCAGTAAACTGAATTTTTTATTTCTTAATTTAACTAATTTTTATTTATTAAAAACTTTATCCTAACACAAAGTGCACGCAATTTATTTTATATAAGAAATAAATTTTCAAAGTTTTATTGTACAATATAAATCAATATATACTTTTCAATATTTGAAGAGAAAAAAAAGTTTTTAAAATTAAACTTATACTCCATGTACATTAAAAAAAACTGCAATTATTCTTAAATTATTAAATCCTAAAAATGAATGACCACATATAAAAGCCGAGATTTGCGATTGTAGCAAACTTCATCCGATACGATTAAGAAGATTGCGTACACGACTTTTACAAAGCATTTAAAGCACATCGGTTGGCTTCGTTATAACGCGCTTATTAATTTTACGAGCGCGAAAACTTTTTCGTAAGAATAGCTTAGCGAAAATAAAAAGAAAAGAAATTACTCGCTCGAAATCGTCGCTTATTTTTCGCTCGCGAATTTTTCCCTCCGTGATTAAAACGAGAGAGCGATGTCTCTAGCGGTATGCTTTAAGGAGGGCTTACGGTTTTCTTTTATTAACGATTCGTTCGCTTTTAATTTAAGAGAGGATGAAGGTACGCGAATAACGACGCGACACTTTTCTCCGCGTTACTTTCGCGGCGTATATACAATCAACGCTCTCCTTTACTTGCGTATACTATCTCTTGTATAAATAAGTCGATAATCATTCTTGCGTAAATGCGAAAAAAAGTGCACAACTTTGTTTTTTTCTTTCCTTTTTTTTTTGTTTTTCATTCTTCGGGGATATAAAGCGAAGCCGTTGTGACTTTTGCTCGTTGTTACTCGTCGTAAATGTAATTAATCATCGGATTTTACGCGAAGTCGTTTGCACGTTGTTACTTCATAAATATTTTTGATTGCTCATGAGAAAATTTACGCGGCGTATATCAAAGCTTGAGCCCTTCATTTTTTTTTGGCTGAGAATAAAATTTTGAGTTTTTATTTGCTTAAAATTTATAAGATTAATATCAATTATGAAATTTTTATTTTCTCTTTTTCCTTGTCGCATTATTTTTTAAAGAATTGAGGTTACGTTACAAAGATTATTTATGGTATTACGTACAATAAATTTTTGAAATACGTTTTGAAAAACGAAAATTATGTAACGGTAAACAGTAAATTACCTGTTGGAATGGCAATTTAAACAAACTTGACATATTTTGTCAAAAAAGATGTTTTTGATGATGTACATTTTTCGTGAACAGTTTTAAATATAAATGTAGAATAAACATAAAATTATAATAATAAAAACAAATCTTTTTTAAGTTTTCTTTCTATTTCAAGATTTTTTTTCGCACAAGTGTGTATACGTATAAAGAGACGAATTAAAGTTAAACGCCAATGATGCGTGTAAGAAAATTGTGAAAAGAACTTCGATGTTTGACGAAAAAGGAAAAAACGCTTAAAAATAAGAGAGATAGCAATATAGAGATAGAGAAAGAGATAGAAAAATAACTAAAAAACAAAAAAAAAAAAAAAACATCGGTTTAAACATTAAAACAAGAGGACTTGGGAGTTAGCGTAATTGAAAATAAATGCGACACTGTGGTTTGGCTAATTGGACTTTGAGGCATAGTCAACGGCGGCTGCTCGTAGTTCCTCGTTCGTTACTCGCGCGCTAAACATAAGCCATATATATTTAAACGAGTCGCGCTGCGGTAACTGCAAATTATACTCGAGCGCTGAGATGAGGAAAGAAAACGGCTTACAAAATTAACCAGCCGCTCGTACAATTTTTTCACCGACTCTGCCTCGCGTATATGTATATAAATATACACACACACACACACACGCATACGGGGGATATAACGCGAGTTTCGTCTTTTCAACGGCGCGGAAATAAATAAAGATTCGAAATACCGATCTTCTACGTGAAAGAACGAGGATGTATTCAAGTAGGATGTGTGTATATATGTATAAAGGCTTTTTCAGACACTGTCAAATTCTCTTTTTCTCTCTCTCTCTCTCTCTCTCTCTCTCTCTCTCTCTCTCTCTCTCTCTCTATCTCTCTGTCTCTGTCTCTCTCTCTCTTTCTTTCACACACATTCAACCCTTCTCTCTACATAGATGTCTCAACACAATGGATTTCGAAAATGCCGTTCTCTCTGTCTCTCTCTCTCTCTCTCTCTTTCTCGAGAAGATGGGAAGAAAAGGCAGGCAGGCGCGCGCACACGCGCGTGCATTCTACGAAGGAAGAGTAATCCGCATTGTCCGCGCGGGATTACGGAGTTGAGTGGCACCTCTCGAGGAGCGATGAAGCCATAATGCGACGATGTTATACCGTAGGCACGCACGCACGAATAAAGAAAAATAATTGCCGCTATATCGTCGAGTGAAAATTGGGAGGTGGCCTTTGTTATTAATATCGCAGCGGAGCTTGAATTAAGAGCGACGTTGTATTTTTTTTTTTTTTTTTTTTTTTCTTTATTCGATTCGTTTTATAAATTGGGTGACTTTTTTCCGTTAGAAAAATTTATAATAGCGTTTGGGGCTCTCTCTTTATTTCTCAAACAGTCTCGTTAACGGAAATGTTGGAATATTTTTATTATTTTTAAGGCTATGATATTAGCTTTAATAGATATGCGCTGTGGAAAGTTTAAAGAAAACGTATTTTTCTTTGAAAAAAAAAAAAAAAAAAAAAAAAAAAAATTAAGTGCAAGGAGCATTAATTAGTCTTCATCGAAATTCTTAAACATTAGAAAATACGAGTACTCTAATCTAGTGATACGCTTTTTTCCATGCATAAAATGTTTAATTATCAAACAGAATTATAAGAAATACATTACTTTTTTTGCCACAAAAATCTTCAATTTTTAATTTTTAAAAATTAAATAGCGTATAATTCCTTTGTAATCATGAAAGTAAAATAATTTTTTTTTAATTTATATGAAGGCTTTATATATTATTACACTACATAAATACTACTTAAGTTAAGCTATTCATATATAGTTTCATAGTACAGTCAGTTTAAGTGTTTCAGTTACACTAATCAACCCTTAGTTAGCTTAAAGTGACGACATTTTACATTACACTCTTTGAAATGCGCCAGCAAAATATTTAATCGTAAAGCCATTAAGCGCAATCAAGGTAACAATAATTAATTCGAGATGCATTCTAAAAACGCAATGTAATTTTTTCACGCGCAGCTCTCGTTCTATATTAAAGAGCGAAGAGTGAGGAAGGGGGTTAGATAAAGATCATTAATTCGAAGAATTTTTTTGGCGAGAGGCGAAGCACCGCCAATTAAGCCAAAATGCGAAGAATCCAAGCGCGAGACGGTGTTAGGGAGACGTTATTAGCACATTTGTCTTCGCCACGGAAGATCTACTCTCTCTTCCGCAACTCTTTGCTTTTATCTGGCCTCGTACTTGGATAAAAATATAACGAAAATTTCGAGCGAGCAAATTGCAGACACATGGTAAAAAGTTGAAAATATCCGCATTTCAACGAGTAGAATGTTTTTAACCTAATTTTAGTTATTTGAGCTATATGAGTACATTATTATGAAAATTATTTCGAGTATTAATTTTTTTTTTTTTTTTTTTTTTTTTTCTAACTTTAAGGATAAATCATTTTACAAAAAAAAATTATTGTTTCTACAAACAATTACTTATAGAACAACATTTACGATTTCCTTGATGACCGTTTAAAAAAAAAAAAAAAAAAAAAAAAGAAAGAAAGAAATCCAATCTTCTTAAATATTTCAAGATACTGTAAATATTTTACGAATTGTTTTATCACAATTTACCAGCTACAAAACAACATCATATCACCCGTCGAAAAGAAGATATTCTGGATATACACAACGATCGAAACTTGACGAGGTTTAATTCGTGGATCAATGAGTCCGTCCTTCGTCCAATTTTCAAGCGATCGCGACATTGGCAATGGCAGTCAAGTGCCTTTACTCATCTTCTCTCTTTCTCATTTTTTTTCTCCATCACCACTTGGGTTTTTTTGTCTTTGCGTATAGATGCCGGAACGTCGCGAATTTAACTCGTGATTCAATTCCCACGGTCACCACCGGGCAAATAATTACGGAGCGATCCTCGCGCGTCTTTTTGCCCTTTACCTGCGCTCATCTCTCCTCGAAGCTATTGCCTCGTGTACACGTGAACGCATTGCTTTTTTTTCTTCCCTCACTTGTTTATGCTCTCTTAGTTCTTTAGCTGTGTGCAGTCTTTATTGAGTTTGTGTTTTTTTCCTTTCTCTCTTTTCTTTGTACATACGTGAGGAATATGCGCGTGTTTCGTAAGATTATTCGATAACGGAAAGAGAAATTTTCTTTATAAGGTATTGTTATTTTATAAATTTCATTATATAAAACAAAGTGATAAACAATTTTTTTTTTTTTATATTTTTTAAAACTTTGCAATTTTTTAAATTAAAAATTAAGTATTTTTAGCAATGCGATATTTCACGTAAAATTTATATTTTTAATATGTTGATTTTTATATAGCATACCAATACGAATAACTTAAAAAAAAGTAACATTACAAAATTCTCTATTATAATTAGTTTTTAACACCCAACTATTTTAATCAAGCAATTTTCGATTCTTTACAGTTACGGTAATTCCGTTTCTTAAATTCTTTTTATTTTTGAATGACCCTTTAATGGATTAATTATACCATTATACGGTATTCCGCATTATATACTTATGTATCCATTTGCTTTTTTCGTTCATTAAAATTTTTTCAAAGGGTTTACTTACTCCAACCTTCCTTTTTCCCTCTTTCAAAATGAGCGAAAAAAAAACTCAACGACAGGCTTTCAAGTTATTTAGCATAAATATAGGTCCAATGTAATATTATCCATACGCGAAACTCGCGTTTTCAATTATTTAATACTGAAATTTCAACTTATGCATTATTGAATAATTGATATTGAAAATAATAATAATAATAATAAAATAAAATTTATTATTATTGACCATGTAAACAATCTTTTTTATCAAAAAATTATATAATCAATCGTCAAAGAGCCTTCCAAGTATAATACTTTATTCTCGTCGAAAATTTAAAACAGCATAAAACGATTCTTTTTTTTTTTTTTTTTTTTTTTTTCTTCCGTTAACAGAAGAGACTATTTATAGAAAAAACTTACAAAAAGATGAAAAAGAAATTCATTACGCAACCAAACGGTACAGTTTGTTCCGAGTATAGCGCATATTTCTCGGTAAGAATTAAAAAATTCGTTGCCCTCCCCATATTCGCATTCAGCGGGGCTTTTAAACTTTTTCGCTTCGCGCAACAATTCGAAAGCCGCCGCGTGTACGAAATATTTTTTATTTTTTTTTTTTTCTGTTCTCATCAACTCGATTATTTAACGCGGCGGAGAGTCGAAGAATAAACGGCTTCGTTTCTTTCCAACTTTTTCTTAACCTACTCGGTTATATTCCGGCGGGTGCTCGGTGCGCGACATTTTAAAAATAGCAAGGCTGCGCTTATTTTTCTTTCGGCGGTTAATTGCCGCTAACGTAGGGATAAAGTTACGCTTTAAAATACAGCGGGGATTCATTGCTTGTTGATATCGAGGCCAACGTCGGGCGCCACCCGACAACAATTCATAAGGTCTCGAGCCCTCCTCCCGACGTCTTCGAATTTGTTATCCAAACATCGGCTTTCTCGATGCGCTTTCAGCTTACAGGAGTTTAGTGATGAATTGTTTAGTTACGGTATACCGGTGACACTACATGCATATATATCAAAATTGTGTAGTTACTCGACTAAATTGATTAACTACCAAATTTTTGGGATTACAAAAATACGATCGATTAATTAAGTAAATTGAACCATTAAAATGCCGATTTTTTTCAATTTCTATTTTAATATTGAATAAGTTTACATTAAAATTAATTTTTATTTATTAATAAACTTTAATATTTAAAATATTAATATGAAACTCTTTATTTGATTTAAATTAAAATAAATCCAAAGTTATAAAACTCTAATATAAAATTTTTGCAAGCATAGAATACATTTGCGAATGAAAACAATAAATAAAAACTCGAAAAGTAATTTAGACGTATAAATACATCGAATAGTTATCGCGGCCGCAATCAAATTTTGTTTCCAGATAATAATTATTATTACGAGACATCGGCTATTTATGACACATATAGCAATTGAATATATCGTTAATTCATATCGTACATCGAAGTGCGGAGATTGTGTGCATTATACATTATATCGAAAGAGATATATAGCGCTACGTTTGTACATAGAAGCACATGGGAAGAAACCCCCCAGAGAGAGAGATATATGTACAAATGTCGTAGCGGCATTCTACCTGTTCGATGCATTATCTTTTGCGTCTGTGTGCATTACCGAACCCAAGAGAGTTATTTATTGCCTTGCAAGAGTGGACCGAACGTATATTGTTAAACTGGTAGTGGTACTTTACCGAGTCGCAAAATGGCTTTAACTTTTGGACGTTTGCTTTCTGTTTTCTTTTTTTTTTTTTTTTTTTTTTTACACTTTATCTGTTTTATCGCAGAATTATCTATTGTTTGTTCTTTTTTATTGAAATGGCTCAAATTTCTTAAGAGATTGAATTTTTGTTCCCTTAAACAAATATTACTTTAATAATATGTCGGGCAAATTAATTATAATGAATAAATAGATGCTCGATTGCAAGGTTCCTGCAAAAAATACTTTATCACGGATTACGGCCTTTTAAAATTAATTAAATAAATATTAAAATTAATTAAATTTTGCGATTGTTTCATTTATATAGTTTCGATCATTTATATATAAATATTTTATTCGTTTATGTATTATAGTAGTAATTAAGCTTCAAAAATATAGTATGTAAAAATAATAAACACATTAGTATTATAACTAATCTACAGAAGTTTTTTATTTATGTTTTTTTCAAGAGACACATATAAAAAGTAATCTTCTTAAATCCTACAACTATGAAAAATTAAATGATTATTAATATAAATTATAATGCATTAATCTATGTAAAATAAGTAGCAAAGAAAATGATAATTAAAAGTATGAGCAATTGATAAAGTAAAGCAGAAAAAATAGTGAAGAAAAAAAAATTTAAATATATTTATAATGAGCATTAAACTAGATAAATTATGAATGTAAAATGTGTCAAAATATTATACAAGTATCAATTTATTTATAAAATATAAGTAAAAGTAAAATGTGGAAAGTTTAAATGTATTGTAATTTAAATGCTAAGCTTCGTGGACTACGTAAGTCGTTAAAAAAATAAGCTTTCTTAATTAATTTTTTACGCTTTTTTTTTCTCTTTCGCAATATGTCTATTTTTTCTCGTCAGAATCTTGTATCAGTGATACTAGTTAGTTGGTCTATCATTTTCATGTAACTCCGTTGCTGTCACTTCCATCGTTTGATGATACATCTTCTATTTAATAGCTTCTATAACGGATAATTTTATCCATGGGTAGTGTTTGTCACGTACCATTGGTCCGAAAAAATCTTTCTAACTTTCGATGTCTAAACTCTGATAAATTGCTCCGTGGGTGGCGATTAAGTGAAAAAAATAAACTGTATATTTTCATTATCTAATTTTTTTTTTCTGTATATTTATTGATTGTAAACTATGTTTCATGATCGAACAATATTTTCTTGAATTATTTTTATCTTGAAAAGTAGTCATTAAATCATTTGTTGTCGTTTCCATTGTGACGGTACGTAAAGTAGTTTACTAAAAGTATCTTTTGTTGCGCGTAAATATTTCACTTCACTAGTTGAGACTGAAAATTGAAAGCAATCCGTAAAAATGCATTGATAAAAGTTTGTTTCGTTTGTCTGTCAATATCGGTTACACATAAAACTTTTTTTTTTTTATATCATTTCACGTATTTTATGCACTCCGATATATATATATATATATATATATATATATATATCGTATATTTTGTTTATTATTTGCAATTTAAGGTCGGTAGAATGATAGCATTGTAAATATTGACTTTGATCGTCGATATATGAAGATATGAAGGGTTGAATGAATTTAATAGCAATGATGTCTACGGTGCGTAATTTTTTGCAAACTTTGTATAAAAAAATTACCAATTCGATAAATTAGTAATTTAATTGTAAAGGATTCCTTCTTTACACAATTGATAACAACCTTCGTTTCATACGCAAAGAAAACCATTGCCGATGTACTATTTAACCCAAATATCGCGTCGCGAACGCGAATATAAAGAAGACAACAGGCAGCGGGTTCTCCTTCGTTCGCGTATCGCTATGGCGAGATCGACGAGGTGCCCCACTCACTCTCTCTCTCTCTCTCTGTCTCTTTCTCTCGCTCTCTCCCTCTCTCTCTTTCTCTCTTGAAAGAGACCACCCATGCCAACACGGCGAGCTCTTCTCTCCTTTTCTCTATATACTTCCCTGCGGCAGGGTGTACATGTGTGCGCCCGCGTGATTTACTCGCGCGCTTTCTCGGATAATGAAGCCGATTCTTCGGGGAGGGTAACGAGCGCTTGCGCCTCCGGCTATATGGAGCTCCGGCACCCACGTAATCGCGATACTCACCTTACTTCTCTCCTTCCTCACTTCGTTGCGCTAAGAAGACGAGTCTACGTATTTGTGTACATGTGTATGTGGCTATGATGAGAGATTTGAAAGTCAAAGTAGCGCTCCCGTGGGTATTCCACTTTTTTATTTGGAGGGTAGGAGGACCAACGAAGCTATTGTTGGATTTGTGCGAAATTAGAGAAGTGGAGAGATCGTTGGCGCTTCTTTTGTGTACGTCGGCGCGTTGAGAGGGAAAAGATTGACGCCGAGGATTTGCTCATAATTTTACCGATGCTCATCTCGTCTCGGCGGCCGATGTCGGTTGTGCTTGCCGTTTAATGGCTCTTTTGTTGCCTACGAACAAAACATTTGTGTACAATTGCTTGCTACCTTTTATTATATATATTTATCGGATTTCACAGTACACCTTTAAAGAATTGCTATATTGTTGAACATTTTTCAAACAAAGAGATTGAAATTAAACTTTAAAACAAATATCGTGTAAAAGTATAATTATTAGAAGTTATGAATGTAGTTCGCATTTTCTTATTTTATTTATGCTTTACTCGTAAATTTATGAAAATCTTAGTCCTCGTGAAAATAACGTTTCATAGTCCTATTGTAACGTCAGGTCTCAGATTTATTTCGCATTGAGAAATTATACCATAGTTATTTTTAAACTGTCATGTTACGTTCGAATTTTTAACGCGCGAAAACTCATAATTTGATCAAAGAATTTTACCAGGACAATTTGATAATATTTCAAGAAATCTAATTTTTTTTTGATAAATATAATTAAGTTATTTTTAAAAAATATATTTTATTTACAATAAATTTATATCATTAATAAATATTAATCGAAACTTTAACAAATTTTGAATAATTTTCCTCTTTTAAATATCAAAGCATTAAAATGTTGTATATCGTTTTATTCTCGTTTAAATCTCCAGCTAAAAATATCGCTTCTTACACCGATAAAAATAATGAATAAACAAACTCGAAAACACTCGCGGTGCTTAACCAAATACTCCACATACACAGAGAAAGAGAGAGAACGCTCAAGGTAGAACGTCTCTCACAATCCTCGTAAGAATCATCTTTCTACGTAAAGAATCTCGAAGGCCGTCCGCATGTACGCGTATGTATACGTATACACATATATATATATATATATATATATATATATATATATATATATATATATATATATATATATACGAAAGAAACGTAAAAAAAAAAGAAGAAAAAGAAAAAAAGCTCGAGCACTCGAACGCCATATAAAGTAAGAAGGCGCGTCGCAAGCGGAATCGCGCGATTTTCCAGACGAAAAGAGCCTTAACTCGAGGTGGTGAGTCATCGAGCGACGGCGTCGAGGAAAAGTATCCGGCGGCACTTCCTTTCCGTCTGCCTTAAACTTTCTCTCTCTTTCTCTCTCTATCTATCTATCTATCCTTCTTTCTCTCTTCTATCCTCTCTTACACGACGTAAAAGGGGAATGACATCGTCGGAGTTCTTTTGGCAAGGAACCCTGGCAGCGGACCAGAAATCATCGTTCCGGGGAATCTTAGTCTCGACGCAGACGGTCTGCCGCTGGATTCGAGCTAATCCGGCGTTGCCTCGACTTTTTGCCTTCTCGTGTTCGCCCTCGACGAACGTAACCCTGATCTCTCTTATATACATATCGTATATATGGGATGCGGGGAATATCTCTTAGGAGGATTAGCGAAAGAGAAGCTGCCGTTTTAACGGATGCGTTATATGTATACATATATAGTATGTGTATACATATACGCAAGATTTGAAATTTTTCGCTCGAGTTGATTAAACCTGAGAGCTTTTTAAAATTTTTAAAACTTTGCAGCGGAAGTATGTTTTTTATTCTTCGATCATTTTGCAAAATTATTTATAAAATTGAAGAGACAATTATTATCGAATAAACGATTGAAATTCGATTTAAAATCAGTCATTAATGTGATTTTTAATTTGAAAGTATAATGAAAAGTTTTTTTTTGAAACTTGATAGAAAGTTTTTCTTATACTTCTAATTAAAAACAGTTTATAATAATAAAATATTTTACAAAATTTACTATATAAATATACAATTTTTCCATATATTTTTATTCAATAAATTTTTTTAAAATTTGTTTCTTTTGTTCTTTTTATACGTTTATAAAAAAATTTACATTAAACTTTTAAATCCATTTAATATTTGAAAAAAATAACTTTCATTTTTAAAACACTGTTCCTTAACTTGTTATGAAATTAAGAATTTTTATTTAAGTTTCAACTTATATTTATTTACAAGATTTGTATATGTACATTAGTGGTTATACTCTGACATTTTTATCGCAACAATAACCTACCGAACAATATATTAAAATCATATCAAGTAATTTGTACAAATTTACGAACAAATGTAAATATTTAAATATAAGAAAAGATAAATCTACCTGATTCTTAAACAAACATTTCTCTTTTCAATTTATACACGAACATCTAAAATACTTATTAAGGTTCATTGTATTTATGCAGCGATCGTAAAAATCTTATGGAATCATTAAATTAAACACATTTTTCTAAATTATATATAAAAAAAAGACCCACACATAAAGTGACAGTTAAATTGAATCGTTGAACACATTTAAGCGGACTTTTCACACAACCCCTCTGGGAAGATAATTCGATTTAATTTCAATTTGATGTCGTCGGTTAATTACATTTAATACTCTAATGAACGGAAGTCGAATGGTTACGTTCACCCAGCAATAAAAAATTAAGCCAAACTTTTGGCTCTTTTTATTCGCTTTATAAAAGTTTTTTTTGTACATACGTTACTGTTTTAATAGTTAAGTTTTCATTACGAATGTCAAAAAATTGTTAAAAGTGAATATATTTGCGTTTAATCGTTATATTTATTGCATAAAAAGTGTATCTTTTGATATTTATTCTTACTTATATAGTTATAACTCTTGCATATTTTTTTTTTTTTTTTTTTTTTAATACAAATTTTTTTACAATTATTTTATTACGTAAAGCATAAGATCTTTATTACGCGTTTAACGCGTTCATATTTAACGGTGTTACTTTGAAAATTGAACTTTATTCTTAATCAATATGAGATTGTTGAAAGAATTGCCTTATCTTTTATTTTATTTGCATAACCGATGTATATATACATTATACGTAGGATATACTCGAATAATTAATGTCACAGTATCGATATTTATGATTTTAAAAATCTTTTATTCTTATTAAATAATCATTATCTTAGCTTATCGGATTAGAAAAAAATTATTGTGATCTTTCGTTAAGTACTTAAAATAATAAATCACAATTTTAACACCCAAGTGTTCTACCATTTTTGAATAATTTTTTTATAAACAATTAAGTGTACACGTATATACACATGAGTTTTAACATGAGTTAATACATAAAAATGAAGATATGATTTTCCACGTGTAAGTATATTTTATTGCATTTTAATCTATTATAGAGACATAAAATTAATAAATATTTAAAAGTTTGAAAAAAATGTTTACATTTTTCATTACATTTGAACATTGAATGAAATTTAAGTATAGAATAATTTTTATAAAATAAAAAAAAATAGCTTTAATAAAATAAATAATTTCTTTATAATAAATAATAATTTTTGTAAATTATTTATTATAATAAATAAAAATAATAGTTTTATAGTAGAAAAAGAAAATGATTTAAGTTTCCGAGTCGATTAATTTATTTATAACAAAATATTTGCAATTTAAAATTTTCATCTCCAAGTTTTTTGGGCTTAGAGCTTATGGTTTGTTTGTTTATTCATAATAAAGATATTTAAAATTTGAAACTTTTGCCCTTAAGATTCGATTAATTTATTTATATCAAAGTATCACAATTTCCAACTTTTGTTTCCTTGGTCATTGTCGTTATAAGTCCGGCCTCTTTTTTCTTTTACGCTACAGGCTCGGCCTCCCTGACCGTCAAGCAATCCGATCGGATGTTAATTAATTTGTTATAATAAAGTGATTTGCAACTCCAAGTAATAACGAAATACACCAAAATTGTTAAAAAGGTTGCATTTCACATGCGTGATATGGTTGATCGGAATGAAAATACGCTCACGTTGTATGCGCAATAAGAATATCACATACTATACATTTATTTGGCTTAGTTAGCTTCAAGCAAATATATATAACTTATTATTTATAATAACGTATTGCTTATATTATAATATGCGTATTTATTTCTCAAGGAATATAATACAGTATATCGACAGTCTCTCTTGATAACAGTGATTAAACTTATCAAAGTTGGTACATTGCGTGTAATGCAATTGATGCAATTGATGCACTTATTAAAATAAATATTAAATTTTACATTTGTTTATAAATTAATTGTTACATTTTTATTTTATATAATTTTTTTATTAATTCTTTTTCATCAATTTTCGTTTAAGGTTTTCAGAGTAAAATTGAAACGAATTATCTCGATAAAATAAAATCGCTAAATTAAATATTCGCACATTGAAAACAATTACAATAACAAAAGAAACGAGAGAGAACAAATAATATGCGCATAATTTGAATGACTTTCCTTTGACGCGCACGACTCACCGTATATAAATATATATATATATACATAAATAAAGCGATGTTTCAGAATGATAACGAAATTGAAAAAGATACATCGGGCACTAGAATCCACAGCGAAAATAATACCTTCACACTTATCGTCTTCATCGAGAGGGACGTGTATATACGCGTATATCTCGACGCGCGAATCGCTCCGAACGCCGAGAAAAAGGAAGAAGATGTGTATATATATATAGAAGAGATGCACACAATGTCCGAAAAAGCGAGCGGGTGCACCGTGGGGTAATCTGTTACGTTAATATCGCCAAATCAAAGGTTGCACGAGATAATACAGGGCACCGAGAAGAAAAGAGAGAAAAAAGAAAGGGGGAGAGGTTGGAGAAAGGCGAGAATGCGAGCCAATTTTAAAGATGAAACGATAGTGCGAACTTGTGTGTGTGTGTGTGTGTGTACATGTGTATATATGTGTATGATTACACACAAGTAAAATGATAAAACGAATTCGTGCATCTCTTGGCTTATACACAATGAAGACATTATTTTTTATTTATTTATTTATTTATTTATTTTTTTTTACCTCAGTGACAGTAACATATTTGTTTTTTAAGACAAATGACTCAAAGAGCATAAGTATAGCTCTGCATGAGTTTTAAAAATGATCGAGGTGATATGATGTGCGATGTTTGCGAGGCTGCAATAAAAATATTGCTCGATTTTTAGTTCTTTTATTGCCGATGTATGATCTTGATTAGATAAATAATGCATTTCTGGATATTATTCGCTGAATATTCGCTAAATACCATTTTGTTTAATAAAAAAAATATATATATTTGTTATTAATTTTGTCTCTCATTATTTACAAAAAAAAAGTAGAAAAAATTCGAACAATTCGAGATAATTAAACATTTTTGTTAACTTGGAAAAAAAAAAGAAAATTCTTTGAATATCATAGTATACTGTGCAAAGATTGTCTCACAAATAATATTTCCTTTTTTACCTCTCAAAATATATATGAATACAATCATAAAAAATCTTTTATATAAAAAGGTATATTTTTTTTTTAGTTCTGCGTTTAAAATTTAAAATAGGATATATGAAGAAATATTTTGAATTTAAAATTTTTATCATAAGGTTTCAATTGACGATTGCCATTTCTCTTCTTTCGTCGCCATAAGTTGTCATTTCCGATAACTAAAGAATAAAAAAGAAAAAAAGAAACAAATTCCACAAATCCATAGAAAAGAAGTATAAGCAAACAGCTTATGTAATAGTATCTCCATTAAATCCTTAAACAATCTGTAACAAGCGAAGTAAAACACGACGTGCAGCTTTTCTCTCTCTCTCTCTCTCTCTCTCTCTCTTTCTCTCGCGATAACTCACGCGAGGATGCAGCCGTTCAGTCCTTAAAAGGGTTATAAAAGCACGCACAGCAAACCCAAGCGTCATTGGTATAGTGAAAATGGACAAAAAGAGGAAAAGAGAACAGATAAAAAGAAAGAGAAAGAGGGACAAAGAAAGAGAATTTTCCACAAACGTTAGAGCGAGGGAAGACTGGCCGCGCGAGATCAAAGCTAAAAAGCTCGACCACTATGCTGCTCTTACCACGAAGAGAGAAAGAAAGAGAGAGAGAGAGAGAGAGAGAGAGACAGGTCTACATGCGGCGCGCGCGCGCGTGTAAGAAGCCAGGGAGGGAGGGGAAATAAAGGGCCGAGGAGCGCGCATAGAGCTAGAGAGAAACGAAGAAACAAGGGGAAAAAGTAACGGTGAGAAGGAGCGCGGGACAAAGGGAAAAGTCGTGAGAGAAAGAGAAAGACGCGAAGGGACCACCTCGCCTCGGGATGGCCATTGCGCGACGCGTTCTTCTTCTTCTTCTTCTACTTCTGCTTCTTCCCTGCTCCACTTACTTTGTTAAGATTCTCTCACGAATCTACAGGGGGGAGGGGGGTGGGAGAAGAAAGAGTGGAGCTTAGATAGGTACGTGGAGCACGCGCGCGAAACACCGCATAAGGAGGAGCTACTGTTGTAGTAGCTAAGGGCATCGCCGTAACGTCGTTAATAGACTTTGGCGCCGAATGTCTCGGGCTATTGCAATTGCTGCTCTTGTTCGCTGAGAAAAAGCTCTCAAGCTCGATCGGTACTAATTTTAAGTTTGTTAGTTGTGATTTGCTCATTTCGTTTACTTTATTTTATTTTTACCCTGTTTTTATATTGATGTTACCGATGTGATTAACGATGCTGTGAAAAATTTAGAGCTTTAAAAGTTTTTTGGATCTCATTTGATTGAAAAACTTTTGACTGATAACTGACGTATTAAAAATGTAATATTTGAATATTATTTTTGATACATTTGGTAAATTTATTAAAAATAATAAAATTGAAGAAGTATTTATAAATTGATTTTAATAATTGTTAAAAAGTTAAAAGTAACTCTAGAACAACATAATTTTCATAAAGAAATATTATTTTTATAAAATTATCTTCTAAATTTATCAGCGAACGAATTTCAAACTTTATACTTAATGTAATAATCTTAAACTTTCTTTTTTTTTTCAAAGCTATATATATTGAAAATATTTGTTTTTATTTAGTTTTTAAGTATACATCTACAATATAATGAAAAAATTAAAATTTATATTCATAAAATGGAAATCAGTGTCGAATGAAAACTAATTTCACACATTGAAGACAACTAAAAAGTACAGTAAATTTTCCATTAAGCCAATCCAATCGACGATCTTGATTTTTTATGCATGTTATTTTTTAAATTAATATAGTTTTTCATTGCATATATTAAACTTTATTTTACAACATTGAACTATTATAAAAAAAAAATTTAAATATATGTAATTTTATCGTTTTATTTCCAGTTGTATCAAATAGAATACGTAATCGTGAAGGCAGCAAATTCGCCAAGACCGTCAGCCTGGATATTGGAAAAATCGTTGGACGGTGAAAAATTTCAAGCCTGGCAATATTACGCACCTAGCGACGAAGAATGTTGGACGCGTTACTCCATGCCGCCCGTATTGGGAAAACCGACTTACGCGAAAGACGATGAAGTTATTTGTACCAGTTTTTATTCCCGTCAAACTCCCATGGAAAATGGAGAGGTATGCGTTGCTGATTTCTTTCCTTGATTAACGGTTAACTTAAACTAATCGTTCAAAAAAAAAAAAATAAATAAATAAAACAAAAAAAATTTTTAAAAAAAGTTGTAGAAATTGAAGGCATTGCTCGAATTCAAACGTTCATTTAAATTTTATTTTTGATAATAAATAATCGATGTGTGAATTTTTTAATACATTATCCGCAAATTCTCATTATAAACATAATTTTTTTCATTTTAAACTTATATAATTTTATCGCATAGCTTACGAATTATCTACAAAATAATTATCTTAAAAGATATATTTTTATTTGTAACAAAAAAAAAAAAAAAAAAAAAAAAAAATTCGCCTACAAATTTTGGTCAGATTTTCAGAAAAATTAGCAGCGATTAAATGATCTCAAAACTCAACATTAAAATAATAATCGACAAAATGCACCACCATCCCTCTAAAAGCTGTATAAACCATATGCACAAAACGATATTTCATCCCGTCAATACCCATGTATACACATATACATCTACAACCGCGAGTTTCTCGCATATCTTTTATCCCCATCCCTCTCTTTCTCTCTCTCTCTCTCTCTCTCTATCTCTCTCTTTCTCTCAGTGAAGTTTTTTACCAACACCTCGGAGACTCGAGCTCGCAGCTGCGATATTGTAAAAGCAAGTCGCGCGCTCACTCCCTTGGGTAAATATATACGGCGGCATTGGTCCCTTATAAGGCTTACCGATGCGTATACCGTACATGGCCGGAATGTAGGGATCGCCGCATTTTTTGTCATCGATGTCTTCGCGCTCCCCCCGCGCGCGCACGCGAGCACACCTGAGAGACTCTTAAGATTAACTTACATGTGTATATATATATATATATATGAATGTAAATGTATTTGTATTTATATTTTGCCCATTAACGCGTATATGTATCTGCGCGCGTCCGTACTGTGATATCGATATAAGCCTTTAATTAATCGACAACGGCGATGGGTTAACCTTTTCCGAGAAGTCCAATCGTTTGATTGTCATTCTCCTCTTATTCACTCTCTGATTAGCCCTTAATATTCCATACGCAGCATATATACCGCTCTGAAATTATGACTTCTTAACGACGTTTTATATAAATAACTTTTTATACTTGTATTGTCTTTATTACTTTTATCATTATTTTTAAATAATGCATAGAAATATTCGAATTTTTAATGAATATTTGAGAATTTTTTTTTTTAAAGATAGTATGCGGCTTTGATGTAACTTTTCATAAAATAAAAAAGTTAATGGATTATTATACTGTTAAAAAAAAAAAAAAACAAACACGTTTCTCAAATTTTATATTAATTTATTAAGCCACAATTTTTTTCTTTTACTAACCTAGTTACTAAAATTTACTATAGTATCTATTTAGTTATTAAATTTGTGAATGACAAAGTATTAAAGTCATTAATTATTTAAAAGTACATTAAATGTATCGTGTATACGTATACGTATACACTCGTTGAACGCACAGCATAATAACAATTCGGGTTTTTGCACCACCGTTTCGAAGTAGAGAGCCTTTCGATTTTGCTCCTCCGTCGCGTCCCGTGTATCCATCGGCCGTATTAGGAACCGCGCGGCTCAACGGCACTTGCTTTTATTACTTTTCCAATTTTGGTTCGATCATTACAGGTTGACCTTGCAAAAAGTCTTTTTACTTTTATCATAAACGCGCTCTTGCTAGAGTGCAAATTATTTTTTTTTTTTTTTTTTTTTTTTTTTTTTTTTTTTTTTGTAATTTCAGTCCGCTACGTTTACGTCGGTTATGTGAAATTCTTTCTTGTAATGTTTTTACCGACAATATTTTTTTTTTTTTTTCTTTGTTTTTGAAAGTAACGAGATCGAATCATTCATGAATTAAAAGATAATTAAATAAATATTTATAATACGTATCTTTAAAAATCAAACACAATTATAAATAAATCATAAATATAAATGTTACATTAGTTTTAGAAATATATCTTATAGTAGTTAAAATATTTATCGAATAAAATACGTCATTAATTTTTAAACAATACTCGATAAAAAAAAAAATATATTTGTAAGTTTGATTTATTGTTTTTTGTTCGCGTACTTTGTTAACGTAACTTTTAAAAACATCGTAATGGAATTATAATTTCATACAATTAATGTGCCTAAAAATTGTTCTCTCCTTTTCTTCCTTTCCATGTTTCATAAAAACTAAAAAAAAAAAAAAAAATAACAAGTAAAAAGTGAAAAAAAAAAAAAAAAAAATAGAAATTTAATGCTACGCTCTTCACAGATCCACACACAACTGGTGAACGGTCGACCAGGCGCTTTAAATCACACCGAAGCGATACAAGAGTTCACGAAGGCTCGCTTTATCAGGTTGCGCTTTCAGAGCCTAAGAAGAAGAGGTGAAACCCTAGTTGACAGGAGACGAGCTTTTTATTCGATCCGTGAGATCAACATCGGTGGTAGGTGCATATGCTCCGGGCACTCGTCTCGATGTAAACTTAATCCACTACATAAGGTAATGTTATTCTTTTTCTTTTACTTTTACTTTTGTTTTTTTTTTTTTTTTTTTTTTTTTGTTTGTTTGTAGATATTTTTCGGTAACGTTTACGTTGACGAAACTATTTTCTTTATTTGCAAGTGTCGCTGCACACTTAAATACATATTTGTTACCGTTTTATTTTTGTTATTTGTTTGTTATTCATATTTTATAGATAAATAATATTGGAAATTATAGTTTTGTAAAATTATTATTAACGTTTATTCGCATGAAACTTACCAGAAAAATATGTATTATATATAAATTTAATAATGTTTAATGTATTATATACATATTTTGTCAAAAATTAAACATGCATATAGATATATAAACATCATTCAATTTTTCTTAAAAATCATTAGTACAACTTGCTTGTTACAATTTCAGTTTCTTATTTAATACATTTATATTAAACCGCAGGCATAGAGAAAAATAACGTCGAATGTAATTTACTTTTTAACGTTTAAAATTAATCCAAAAAAGGTAAGGTATAATAGAGATTCGAGCGTAAAACCTTTAAGCGACGAGAGAGAAAATCCCAGAAATTCTCAGCTCGTCGCGCGAGAAAAGAAAACTTTAACGATGTATACGAGTATATACCTTAGCCGAGAAACCTAACGTGTTCCTTATGGAATTCCATCTCTTACACGTACCATTTGTACACATACGTTCACGTACACGTATACATAGGCATGTATAAATCGTTCATACGTATACATTATTGCAAAAGAGTCGCGCGCGCGCGCACTCGCACTTTCGGCGAGATATACAAGTAACAAAGTCGGCTCCTCGCCGCAGTGGCCGGCATTAACGTCGGCATTTAACCAGCATTGTCCTCAACATACTTTCTCTCGATGTGCAACAGCTGCACCGGCGATTTACCCTCCGAGAATGGATATTGCGCGCGCTAACGCGAGATCTCTTACCTCCGTTTTTACCTATATGTATACATTACTATGTGTGCGTGTATGGATGTATTATCCAGGAGGACTGTAAGTCGCTGATCCGACGATTTTCGAACAGTGAGAAAGTAACGGGTATGGCTTTTTGTTCGTTTATTTGCTACAATGTATGTATACGTGTATGCGTGTTTGTATTGTTTCTATAAGCGCATACAGATATTTTTTCTTTTTTTTTTTGTAAAAAATTGATTTTCAAGCAAGATACGAAATTTCAGGGAAAATAAACGCTTTTGTTCTAGGAAAAGAGCGCGCGTAAATATACTCGACATTTTTTCGACTTAAAATTGGTATATAAAATAGAAAAATTACTTTTTAAATATAATTCGATTGTGCGAGGAAGAGAAATTCCTGGGTATATTGATTAATATTCATGCTTTTAAATGACGCGTTGTACACGTAATCGGTCACGTAATAAATATTTTCAGAATCAATTTTCCGCATGAAAGGTTGTTTATATTCGACTTATAAAAACAGCTCAAGTTGAGTTCAAAACTATTAATGTTATGTTCATAAATTATATTATGTTCATAAATTTCCTTTTATACAATATTTGCACTTACTAGTGCCCGAATTTATAACCTTCTTTAAATTATTTTATGATTTGTTTAATGTTTAAATTTATCGGCTGTTGTAAAATCTTTTACAAATTAAAGTATTCGTATAAAATAAATAACGTTGTAAATTACTAAAACAACCGTTTAATTATAATAAATTTTAATTATTGTGAAATTAAAAAATATTATTAAATAAACGTAATTTTTATTCATTAAATAGATTTTTTTAAATTATCATGAATTAAAAATGCGAAAAAACAGCTATTTTATAATCACTTGAAAATAAATATTCGTGTATCTATATTGACAGCAAATGTAACATGATTTAAGTAGATGATGGACGATAATGGTCAGACGAGCATTTTATTACGAACGTATGCAGATTTAAAAAACCTGATTATTATTGATAATTTTTTTATCGTTATTTTGTTTCAAAATATATTCACGTATATAATGCAATCGAATAAATCCGTTAAATAAAACGATTACACAACTGCATTTACAAAATAAAAAAATAAAAAGTAATTTCAAAAAACGAAACCATTACAACAATTAAACAATTTTATCTCCTCAATTACACATCCCGTTACGCGGTCGTGATCGTTGACAAAAAGAAAAAAAAAAAAAAGAAAATAAAAGTTCGAAATATCTGCCCAAACGCAGCAGCTACTTCTCCCGATAAGTGGCGGCGGTAGAAAAAAAAGCGCCGCGCGCACGCGATATTTCCGCGTCGTTGAAAAAATAAAAAAAAAATAAAAAAAAAAAAAAAACGTCCGATCTTCTCTCGCGAGTCGGCGCACGTGTGCGTCGCGTCGTTGCGAAATTCCTCGCCTCGTGGCCATTAGTCAGAAACCCGGTGAGCCGTCCGTTATTCCACGGATTCGCCGCGAACTTGTGTGTATGTACACACGCGCACGAGGTAGCCGAGGAAAAACGTTCAAGAGCGAGAAAAGGATTCGTATTATAATATGCATTTCTTGAACCGTCGAGCGAATGCTGGAAAAAGCAAAAGATGCTTACTTGTCTTAAAAAAAAAAAAAAAAAAACCAAAATTTTCCGCGCGACTTCGGAATGGTCGGGCGAATTTTTATTCTTTTATTTTTTTTCTTTTGAAATGCTTTATGTAATCTCGTGGAAAAAGTATATTAAAATACAATAATAATTAATAAATTTGTTACAGAAATATTTTTTAAACGGGAAATATGATAAAGTCGAGTCAATTTACGACGATAAACGACGACGTATGTCGAAAGTCTTGTAATCCTATGTAAATCTTACGGGTCTCGCGTTGGACTTTACGAGCGTAAATTAACGGGGAATGATAATAGCCTTTTTTTTTTTTCACGATCTTAGGCGTGTCCGTAGAATGTCCGTTGAGGTCAGTTGCGTATTGTCTCCAACGTTTTAAATTGCATACTTTACACATTTTATTGGCTAAGCGACTTTTTATTATATTATTAGTATAAATACAAATATTACCGCGTTTATATGTAAAAAAGTTATTTGCGCTGTTTGTCAAAGTGAAGTTATGAAAAATTTAAAAACTTGTTTTACAAATGAAAATATTTTAAAATTTTTATTGATATAATATAATGTATCAAATAATTTACTTATAAACAATGAATGTCATTATCGGTATGAAAAATTATATCTTGTCTAAATATTAATCATATTTGTGGATTTTATTATAGTATCTGTATCGATGAAAACGTACAAATTAACATTGCAATTATCCAAAAACCATCCTTTTCATAAATCAAACGTTCTTACATACACCAAACTCGTCGCGAACGAGTAAAAAACGCCCATCAAAATAAATATCTTCCACGCGCGTTCTCGTCCAATCGCGGCTCGATAATAAAATTTGAAAGTAAATCCTTCGCCTATAACTCTTCCAATTCTTACCAATGATATATGTATACATGCGAGCGTGTGTATGGAGACTCGATAGTGGAAAGTAAATAATTAGCGCGGGGTATAAGCTCCGCGGTGGTCCTTGCTCGCCGGCACTTATACAATATATACTCGTGTATACGCTCAAGTTATTTATTACTTTGATAAGTAACTGCCGCGTTACGCCCAAAAGACCAAAAGACCAGCGCTTATTAATGAAAAGCGCATTAAACTTCCCTTCTATATTGAAGTAACGGGGTAAGGCTTGTTAACGAAAGCTATTTATAGCTCGATTCGCGATGCATTCTCTTTTATTTTAAGCTTTTCATTTTATTTACGTATCTTGCTCCTACGTTGAAAGTAAAATTGTCGATTATAAATTATATGCAAGAGAAAGATCACTTGGCCACTATGTTATCGCAAACAAACACGACGTTTTCAAAATTACGAATAGACGCGAATAATAAAGTTCGCGTGACCGTAAACTTTCCTTAATTTAAAACGTTTAGAAAACAAAATTTCTACTCTAGCCTTTTTAAATTAAAACGCAAAATATATGAAGGTAAAGCGAGTAAAGTAAATATAAACGTTAATTAATTAAATCGACAGCGACAAGAATGCGAATGCGAACGACACACATGCGGAGAAATGTGCGATAGATGCTGCCCGATGTACAACCAAGTACCGTGGAAACCCGGCACCTCCTGCAAAGGATTCCACTGTGAAAAATGCAATTGCCACGGACACGCTACCTCGTGTCGATACGATCCCGACGTCGCCGAGATGAAACTCTCGATGGATATACGAGGGAAAAATCGAGGTGGCGGTGTATGCTTAAACTGTTCGGTAATTTCAACGAAACTCTTTTTATTTACAAATTATATATACATATATATATATATACATGCATTTATTTTATTAAAAGTTTGGCAAGTTTAAGTGTACATCATTTTTTGTTTTGTTTTTGTTTTTTTTTTTTTTTTTTTTCTTTTACTGTTTATTTGAAGTATACGTGGATACGATTCGATACAACTGTTTAACGTTGCGTGCATTAATTTTAACAAAAGTGTACACATACGATATAATTTTATAAATATTTAAGTATCTCACATCAGCTTGAGCAACAAACATATTTGAAACATTTATTTAACGATGCTAAAATAAAAAAAAAAGAACACCTTCCAATTTAAAACCTTTTACAGGAGCATACTACTGGAATAAATTGCGAAAAGTGCGAAGCGGGTTATTACAGGCCAAATGGAGTTTTACCCAGTGACCCTGAACCTTGCGTACCGTGCAATTGCCATGCCCGTGGAAGTACCGGATTCTGCACACCCGACGATTCCTTCAATAGTTTAGGAAAGGTATTGAGAAACGCAATAATTTTTTACGATGCCCGTCTCGAAAGTCGTTTTATTTTAAAGGTTTTATTATTATTTTTATTCGTTCTTCGTATTTTTCAAAAAAATTTATATTGTTATCGTACGTAACTATTTCTTTGATATTGTCATTATTATTGGTTGGTATAAATTTAATGTGAAAAATGTTATTTATGAAAAGACGACGATTCAAAAATATGTAATCGAACAATTTATATTTTTGATTTGATAAATAAAATATTAACTTGACTTTTTGTGATGTAAATAAAGTTCAATTTCACTTTTATTTTGTATTTAAAATAAACCGTTTTATAAAACATTCTACTTATCGCGAAAAATTGAATTTTAACAAAAATTTTTTTCATAAAAATTCATACGAACCCATAATACTACTATATATAAACATATTAATAACTTTTCCACTAAACGACAAGCTGATAAAATAAGTCATATTCAAAATAAATAAAACTCATTACACAGGCAGCGGGAGCTTGCGAATGCAAACAAGGCTATTCGGGCCACAAGTGCGACCAGTGCGCCGCCGGGTATCGTCAATTTCCGTATTGCGTCCCGTGTCCCTGCGATCCACGCGGCATCTTACCCACGCACGACTGCGAGGGCGAGTGCCTCTGCAAGGCCAACGTCGAGGGTGAATTTTGCGAGCGCTGCAAGCCCGGATACTTTTTCCTCAGCCGCGACAACCTCGAGGGATGTATGCCGTGCGTTTGCGCTGGCGTTACGGATGACTGCGTTGCCGTTAAGCTTGAGTATAGTACGGTGAGTGGTTTCTTTTTTACTTTATCTTGTTTTTTTTTTTTTTTTTTTATTTATCCGTATTGTAAATTTAATTATTTAATTTTCGGTATTTTTATAGGTTTTCATAATGCTTTAATTAAGCATTATTTCGTTTATATATATTGACAATACTTTTTATAATTTTTCTAGGGAATCGAGTTTAGTTCTTTTTTTTTAAATTTTGAATAATTTTTTTAATCAACAATTGTTTTTTTTATACTTTTAAGTTTAGAATAAAAGATAAAATTTTTTCATGAATAATATTGCATTGTATAGTATATCACCGATGATTCAAATTTATAAATTTGCAACAAGACAACACATGACGCTAAATTACTAACACATATTAAACGTAATTTGTAAAACTGTATATAAGACCATTAATTATTATAGCACGCCATTAAACTAACTTAATTCAAGTAATCGTTGTCGTAACGCAAAAAAAAAAAAAAATAATAATAATAATAATAACCGAAGAAAAAATAAACATCAAGATTATAAAACAGGTGTAATCCTATTAAAAATTTTTAAGCGTTCTTAAACGGAAACGGCGTCTCTTAGCAAAAGAGAAAAGCAAAAAAGGAAAAGGGAAAAAAGGTAAAAGAAAAATTCAATCACAGGAGATTATACGGTATCTCGTATAACGCGAGAAAGAGAGACAGAGAGGAAGAGAGTTCGCAGCATCCTTGTCACATCGTTCCGAAGTTAATCCGGCAGTCCGGAGAGATCGGACACCGCGCGTGCCATCTCCGAAGGAGAACTCGAAACGATCTCGAGTTGAGTTACCCTCAGCATTGCGAAGAAAAAGATAGAGAAAGAGAGAGAGAGAGAGAGAGAGAGAGAGAGAGAGAGGGAGAAAGGACGAGGAGATGAGACGCGCGCGAGCGTTTGATCGTTATCGAGTCGAGCGGACGGCTTGTCGCGCGCGTTTATATCGCCCGCGGCTAATTACGTTGTCCTGGGCTCTTGCTTGCTTTCTGATCGCTTGAACGGATATCTATTCGTACATGTTTGTATGTATGTATGTGTGTATGTGTGTGTGTGTGTGCTGAAGTGTACATACTACTCGCGAATGGTTACGACCGACGAATTAAATGCACGCGCGCCTTCACAGGCTACTTGTTAATGGCTTTTGAGAAATTCACTTGGGGGATTATAGATACAACGAGATTATTTGTTCTTTCTTTCTTTTTCTTTATTTGTTTTTTTTTTTTTTTTTTTGCAAGAAATTCGTTTTGTTAGGTTGGAACGAAGCACTAATGCGATAGAAGAAGCGAGAAATCGCTTGTATCGCGAAGTTAAACTTTTTTTTTTTTTTTTTTTTTTCGTCGTTTAAAAACAATTAAAAGAGCTATTATTTAGAGCACGTTTTTATTTATTAATCATTTATTTGGTTTAAGTTTATCAAAAATGCATTAAAAATTTTCTTATGATATTAACACAATATAATAGTAAAATGAAAATTTACACTTCATGTGTGTTTATAAAATATTTATTAATTAAATACAATAAATTCATACAAAAAAAAATAAATAAAACAATAAAAGCTCAAATAAAATTATCGCCTTTAAATATTATACGATTATCACACATCTCTTCAACTTTAAAATTAAAACGTTAAAAACAAACAAAATTTTAGATCTCAACTTTGGAAGGATGGCAGGTAAGCGACATAAACGCGTCGCGCGCAGTTTCGCCGAGTCTGCAAGGGGAACGTAGTTGGCCAACGATAGCCTCCTTCGAGGTGGAATACCGTTGCCCTTATTGGCTCGCGCCCAAAGTCTACACCGGAAATCATCTTTCCTCCTACGGAAGTAATTTGACTTTCGTCGTAAGCTGGATCGTCATGAGGGGTGATACCAGCGGTAGGCCAACCTCCGAACCCGACGTCGTGCTCATCGTAAGCGATTTTTTTCTCTTTGATTGAGTTGAGGAAATCGATGGGTTTTTTTTTTTTTTTTTTTTTTTTTATATTACTTTGATTCAATTTTTTATATTACTTTGTTTAAAAATTGCCTCATGTCTTACATGTTTTTAATGAAAATAAATGATTTTTATTACTTTTGAGTTATTAATTTAACATACGAAAAAATCGTAAAATAGTAAATGTTTTTATTTCTTTTTATTTAGAAACATAAACATTATGCATCTTCCTTATCACTTGCTTACATTGTCCTCCGCGATTAAACTAAGCTGTTACAATGCCTTTGCTTTTTTTCTATTAAAGAAAAGCCTCGTTGCTTTATCACTATTTGTTGAACTGACACCTTATAAAAACTGATGAAAAATACTTCACATGCCGTCATGCTTATCAACAATCAATCGCATATTTCAAATGTATTAATTCGTCACATAAATTAACGTCGCAGCAAGTGACAAAACATATTTACTTTCTAAGGATTATTTTCACGCATGAAGTAACACTATTGAACCGATCGATCTAATTAACAATCCACCAATGTACACGAGAGGCGTATGTGTAAATAATATAATATCGTCAACACTCAGGGTAAGAACAACGTACGCATCGCATATGGAGAAGACACGCATTGGGGACAAGAGGCGGAGGTTACGGTGCCAATTCACGAGCAGGGCTGGTTCCACGTGAAAGAAAAGACCGAGATAATAGATGGTATAACGAGGTTCCGCAGGACGGATTATCGCGGTGATCCCGTCACCCGCAAACAAATGCTCGAAATTCTCGCGGATCTCGAGCACCTACTCATACGAGCCCAATACCACACCGAGCAGATTGAAGGAAGGTACGTATATGCTTATATATATATATATATATATATATATAAATAATATACACTTTTATACAAGTGTGTGTATGTCGATCGAAAGAGTATTTATCGTACCGATCAAGCTTCTTGGTGCCGACTCGTTTAATTTCTTTTTTTTCGAGCTAGCAATTAAATTAATTTTCGAGAACTGCACGCCGAGCAATTAAAGAGCGATTATACGCGTTAACTCTGGACACGCAAATTATGTAAGCGGCGTTCGATGAAAAATGACTTTCGAATAAAGCCGGTAACACGTCGACGTTGTTTACAATGCATAGATTGTACGGCGGATTATGTGTCTATATATGGATTCTCTTAAATTGGGATAAAATGTGTAAGAATTTCCAAATGCATTTTCTTTTTTATTTGTTTATTTTTTTTTTTTTTTTTTAATTTAATTTTAATCGAGCTTGCGTAATTTAATTACTTTCCATGTTTAAAAAAAAAAAAAATATATTTAATTAGCATAATTATTGGTTTTACATCACATATTAACCATTAATTGACATTTTAAAGTATCAAAATATTTATTTTATTGGATGAAAATATTATTTAAATAAAAAAAAATAAATAATACAATGCATTAATCGCAAAACAAAAACAAAATTATAAAAAAACTTTTCAATTGGAAATAATTAACGTCATAAAAAAAATTTTTCACAGCTTAAGGGAAATCGTATGGCCCGTTGGTGAAGTATCGATGGATAACGGAGAAGAAAGTATCGTCGAGATGTGTTCCTGTCCGATTGGATACACGGGTCTATCATGCGAATCATGCGATTGGGGATATACGAAAGTTCAGATAAATTCGTCCCATCATTATATTCGTCACGAATGCGTAAAATGCGACTGCAACGGACACTCTGGCTCGTGTGATCTGATGATGGGCGAGTGCAATGTGAGTAAATATTACGCAATTTGTTTTTATTTAAATCTTTAATATATTGTTTTTTATTATAAATGATGCGTAAAAATTATCATTTAAAAAAAGTGTTTATAAGTAATGATTGAATTTACGAAATTATTACATTTAATTTTAAATCTCTACACGATTATGTTTAAAATTTATACATCATTAATTTTTCATAATACATTATTTTATTAAAAGATTATTTATAATTTTAATTAATATATTGCATTTAATTTAAGATTTATAGAAAAAGGGGATTTCCATTCAGTATACCATCGGTCGATAAAGTAGAATTCAGAATGGTCTTATCACCATTAAAAGATAAAATTGTTTTGCTGCACTTTTAATACGTTTATTATATGTCGATACATTACGTGTAATATCCGATAGATGACGTAGCAACTTTATTATAAACATCAAAAAATAATTCATTATATATACTTTGATAAATTTTATTTAAAGTTATTTAATTAAATTTATGATATATTTTTATTGAAAAAATTGTATGAATAATTTACGTATAATTTTATAATCTGCAATAATATTTATCGAAATTTTTCTTACATCCAAACGGGCAATTTTTCTCGATCAAAAGTATTCATTCTAGCTATTCGATAAATTAATCATTAAAAAAATCTTTTAATTTATAGAGCTGCGATCACCATACTACTGGATTAAAATGCGATCGGTGCGCAGTCGGTTATTACGGTGATGCAACAAGAGGAACCCCCAGTGATTGTTTAAGGTGCGCCTGTCCATTGGAAATACCATCGAACAATTTCAGTCCCAGTTGTCAAATCGATGATCCTACCGATCCAGAAAGTGATTACGTATGTACGCAATGTCCATTGGGATACACCGGTGATCATTGCGAAACGTAAGTTAACTCAGTAATTAAGAGCATTTAATTAATATATATTTTTTATATTTATTATTTAAAAAAAAAAAAAAAAAAAAAAAAAAATTATATTTAGAAATGTTTTAACAAAATGTATTTTCAATAATGATTAAATAATAAACGTTTGAGAGTCAATTAATAACACGTAATTTAATTGTTATTATTAAAAGTTTTTAATTGAAAAATTTTAACGATATTAAACAACAATTAAATTTTTTATTTCAACAACCTATATTCAACAAATATTAACTTTTAAAAACTTTAATAATTATCGATTGAATATCTTTTCTTTTTGTTTTATTTGTTTCATTTCTCTTTTCTTACCGATAAACCAAAGTTGCGACATCGGATTTTTCGGGAATCCCCTAATACCTGGTAAAACGTGCGAGCCTTGCCCGTGCTTCGGTGGACCCTGCGATCAAGAAACCGGCCAGTGTCTTGAATGTCGCGGTAATACGGAAGGCTGGAAATGCGAGAGGTGTAAGGAAGCTCACTACGGCGATCCCTCGCAACTCAACTGCTTACGTGAGTATTTTTATGCTTTTTTTAGTTTCGAATACGTATGCGGAAATTTTACAGTTTGTGTGAAACGATCATCGTTAGATCGTTTTTGTAATGCAAGAAAAATTATCCTTTTTTTTTTTTTACTTAGGAATATATATATATATATATATATATATATATATATATATATATATATATATATATATATATATGCAAAATAATTTGTATAAAATGTATAATTAATAACTTTGAAATATCGATAATAAAAATTTAAAAAAATATCGATTTAAAGATAAAAAATTTCGTATACGATTGACGTTCCAATAAATTAATTATCATATTAGAAATTAATATCGAATTCAGATAGTGGTAAAAGTAAATAAAATTTTCCCAACAACCTTTTTTATAAATAATCACCAAAACGTAGATCATTTTTCATCGCATTATTTTACCACCAACCAAATTATTCACATACAGATAAACAAAAAAAAAAAAAAAAAACATTTCAGCATGCGCTTGCGATCCATCGGGCAGTACATCGACGCTTTGCGATCCGAAAACTGGCCAATGCACGTGTAGACCATTGTACGACGGACGAGACTGTTCGTTCTGCGTCGAAGGTTACGGGAACGTGACAGCGGGTTGCCTCGAATGCGACTGCGACGTAGGCGCAACGGACGGACTATGCGATCCCGTAACCGGATTGTGCAGCTGCAGTACTGGTGTCATCGGTCCCCGATGCGACCGCTGCGAAGTCGATCATTATGGGCTATCCTTCGATGGTTGTAACGGTAAGTGGATTAGAAATTTTTTTCCTTGCTTGTTATTCTTTTTTTTTTTTTTTTTTTTTTTTTTTTAATCGAATATATTGATTGATTCGATGCTTTATAATACATACACATACATGTATATCTTTGACTTTACGTTTTATTAATGTTAAATAAAAAATTAAAGAAATAATTTTATAATCAAATTAACTTAATAAAATTTTAATTTATTTTATAAAATTTTTAAAATATTTTAGCTCATTCTATCAATATATTATTATTATGTTTTTATAAAATTATTTTTTCAAATATAAAAAATGTTATTTCACACGGTTATATATATATTTGCTAAGAAAAAAATTTGCTTATTTAGTTTCATTTACGAAATAAGCAAAATATTTTTTCTGCAAAAATAAATGAATAACCTAATAATTACATGTTATATTTAGAAAATTATATTGATAAATTTCGTTAATTTTCATGTTTTAATTGATTTAAATCATATTGGTTGTCGTAGAACCATAGTGATCTAAATGACATTTCTCTCAAAATGAAAATGTTGGCATGTAGGTTGACAAAAAAAAAAAATAAATAAATAAAAAATAAAAAATAATTTATTTGTTCAACCATTTTCTTTTTAATAAAGAATTACTAGTAACAAGTTATTAGTGCACATATTGAATTCTTTTTAACAAGTGAAAACGCACAAATGAAAATGTGAATTAAATTACTCTGAATCTACCGACGTCAATTTATATTTATCAAGACTTACAAACTCGAGCAAGCATAATTAATTAAACTGTGATATTAAAATATTACATGCGGTCGTCATAAGCTGCTGCGAAATAAGTAAAAAATAAAATTTAATATACGTGAATGAATATACATGAATATTATTTAACTTTCAAGAAATATATTCAACAACCTTATGTTAATCCTATTAATGGCATTTTACAATATTTGAAAGTTATTTTTGAAGTAAAAGTGTCTGTAAGATACAATGTATCTTATATTTATTTTTAAGGAAGTTAATATTTATAAAAATTCTACCTATAAAAGTGAGCAAACACTAAACGTTGTTGTATTTGCGTTCGATAAAAATTCAACTTAAATTCAACGCCAAAAAATTTCGAGTATACATATAATATGTTAAATATGCTTATTTTATAGCATTTCTACGTTTAGCTACAAATGCAATTCAATGTTTACTTTAAACTTACACGTACATGAATTTACAATTAACAAGCATATATTGTAAATGTTCAATGACCTTTAGTATCTTAACGCTTTAAGATAAGATTTTCAATTTCAATATTACCCATAAAAATTTGATGTGGTTTTACATTTATTCGTTGATTAGAAATTTTATTCTATTTTTTTTTTTTTTTTTTATATTATATATATGCACGTACATACACGTACTAACATTTTTAATTTATCTATATCATAATCATTATTGATAGAATATCGCATTACACCATAAATTTTTTTTTAATTTATACGATTTGTTTTCATAATAAAATCAAACTATTACATTTTTCACAACAATAAATGAAAACAAAACAGAAAAAAAAAAATAAATAAATAAAAAAAAACAATCAAAGACAACAAGTATATCTTTAATTCAAACTTTTATATTTCCACGTTACAAGAATTCAATTATAAGTCCCTCGAATATTCACATTACCTTATCGTAAGGTTAACTCCTCGCGCGCAATCAAATATACACGCAAAGGGGCGAATCGAACACGTCGAGCGTCCGGCTATTTCTTACAGCGCGCAAAACTTGCAACCCACACGTATACACGAACACACACACACACACACTCACGTGCACGCGAGTGCATAAGGTGGTCTTGTCAAGCTGAGCAAGCTAAAATTTCTCTTATCAAGCCGATCGACGGGCTTATCGTCGAAAATCGCGTGTTCTCGTCTATACGGGAACAAAAAATTATTAATTTTTAATATTAATAATTTTTATCGAATAATTAAAAAATTGTAATAATTAGAACAATAATATAATCAGTAATTTATGCGATAAAATCTACGATTAAATTTTACTGTTTTGAAACAAAGTGCTTATTAATATAAAAGCAATGTTAGATGAAATAACCGGCAAATTTTGAAAATTGCTCAATGGTGTAATTACAGCATTGCGCGGAAGGCTTGGAAGAATATTGTACGATAATGTAGAAATAAACATGAAAATCGCACGGTGAGCTTTGTTAAATCGTGTATAAAAAAGAAAAATTTCGATTATTATTGTATCGCGATTTATTAAATATACAATGCTTGTTTATCATAACCTTCTTTATTTATTAAATCGTCAATATGTTTACTATATTAAAATTTGAGTTTTATTGTCGAACATTAACGATTCAATTATTAAGCTTTGAAATGTAATAGTTCATTCGATAAGCTTTTATATATTTATATTGGAATTTCAATCTTCAAAATTATAAAAAATTTATGTCGATTTAATATAAGAAAAATCATAAATTCAGCTAATATTCATGAAAAGTAAGAGCTATTGTTTTTATTTTGAATAAATCAAAATTGAATTCATTACATTTAACATAAACTCTTTAATTTCACAAAGCAATCGCCGTTCGTTATTTGCCTATCCTTTTTTTTTTTTCTCTCAACGCATACCTTCGCGTGCATACGTTAAACTTCGTCCAAGTGCACAAAAATAGATGTACGCGCAAGTATGACCGTAAGAGTGATGAAGTGAATAAAAAAACAGGACAGTTAGCAGCGTCGATTGTAGTCGAGAAAGAGAGAGCAACGGTAAACGAAAGAACGAAGTCTCGAAGTTTTATGTCTTGCGTAATTTATTTTCTTATTCAAAATTTATATACATATAAGAATGTTTATGCAGGTACATATAAAAAAAAAAAAAAAAAAAAAAAAAAAAAAAAATATATATTTTACTTAAGTTTTTTGTACAAGCGCTGCAATCAATCCTATTATCCGTTAAATAATTTAAACTTTTTTAAAATTTTACGTTTATAAAAGGTAAGCTACGTTAAAATAAGTAGATCCCTGCCTCCAAAAGTAAATTCAAGACCTCTTCTAAATGTTCCGAATAATATCGTTTGTAGTACAAGATTTACACAAAAGATATTAAATTATAAAAATTAAAAAGTAGTAGTAGTTATAAAACGATTTTTTCATGAGCTTAAAGTATTTTTGTAATAATTTGTAAAAATGTATCGAAAAAAAAGAAAAAAAAATCAAAAATTTTGATAAACGAGACATTTCGATCGACTTTATTTTTTAATATAATTTAGCTTTTTAAGACATTATTAATAGTTCGTATCGAATTAACCTAATTCTTACGCTAGCGCGTTAATTTGGTGCAATTTTAAAATCCTTTATCTAAATGCAAATCTCTTGTTTATACTTTTCGAAAGCCAATGGGCGTACTAAATTATGACTTTATGAGCAAAAAAAATAAAAGTCCGTACGTAGAAGGCGTTAATATCGTATGGAGATAAACAGATGTAGATTTTAGAAACGCAAAATCTGCTTTGTACGAAATAACATAAGTGCTTAAACTGATAAAATGAGATATCGGTTTGCGCTTCTTGTCGTTTTATTTCTATAGTTATGTAGCGACTTTAACTCAATATAAATCGTAATCATTTAAAATAACGAAAATGATAAAATAAGAGGAGACAAGGAAACGTTAACGATTCCATAATAATTTACCGATATACGTATATCGGCCAATTTTATCGAAAATTTTATCGATACGAATTTCAAAAGCAAATACCTGACGCGCTCGAGCGCGTACAAAATAATTCACGTGTCTTTTACTTCCTAAGAATAATAGAATTCAAGCAGCTATGCGCGCCGCGTTGTGTTACAAGTTAAAAGTATGCAGATTGCAAGATTCCATTCGTAATCGTTTGATCTATGCGGCACCTTCGCCGGATTAAAGCGCATGATAAATGATGAAAATGTATACGGCGGCGAAAAAGAATGACGGTTAAATTGAAGATTGATTAAAAAAATTATTTAAAAATTGAAATTATTGTTGCGGTTGATATGAAATGATTTTTGTTTTTTACTCGCCGTTATTTTTAATAAAATTTCAATTATATTATTTCATAAATTACACATTTTATCTTAAATTGTTTTTGGCAATTTTAAACCTTCACTCCTCTTATTTTAATATTCTCATTTATAATTTTTATGATTAAAATTAATATCAATAATAATAGATCCTTGATACAACGAACTACACGACGAACCAAAAGCGCGTACACTTTAAAACATATGCTACATATATTGATAAAGACATCGACATGGATCTATTACGAAAAGTATCGCGATCGGCGCGCGTTCAATCGACGCAAGACGAAGAGACAATACGCAAACGCAGCGAGCGCGGGGACAAAAAATTTCAAAGGCGCGAAAATACATAGCCGTAAAAAGCGGTAGGAGTGGCATGTAAATTGTGAATTAAGGATAATTAAGCGCATAGCTTTCTTTCGCAGTCGACTTGAAAGAGTATACGTAATGAGGGATTTATTAAACATTCATGCGCGCTTATGGATGTGTGTATATATAAGTGGCGCTGAAATGCCATTCGACGCGGCTTACATTGCGACTTGTATAAATGATATATAGTGCGGGGATCACGTACTGGCTGTCGTGCTTTATTATATGAAAGTCGAGCGTAATTAATGAGACGGCTAGAGGTCGGAATTGATAGCGAATTAATTTTTTTTTTTTTTTTTCTACTTTATTGTAAAATTTTGTCACTGACTTTTAATAGAGAATTTAAACAATTACGTTAATAATTTAGTGAACCTTTATCTCTTGTAGAATTTATAAGTTTTTTTTTTAACGAATAATCGAATAAAGTTAGTCAAAATTTGTCCATAAACCAGAGACTTTTAAATGATAAAGATGTCGAAAAGCTATCATTGGTTTAATCAAAATTTCACCATGGCGGATAAAATACTTGTATTTCGTTAACTTGGAATTTTTTTTCCGACAGTCACACTCATTTTTCTACTCGCGTAAAATTTAGGAGAATTAACAAGCATTGCAATATCCATAAGCAATGCGTAAATGTCGAGTACGCAATGTTTATTTCCCGAGAGAAAAAAACGACGCATTAATAGATTAGTCATTATCTGAGACTCGATATGCGAACAGTGGGATGCGGCTTGCACACACGCAGATGTTTTTTCCAACTAAATTTGGTACAAGTTATGACTTGACTGCTTTTAAGAGTTTATATTTTATGAAAAAAACATTTATCGGTACATTTGTGATTCTTTTAGATGTCTTATACACTTTTCTTATCAAACTCATGAAAATTGTTTCAATAACCCAATCTATACATTTTTTTATCACAAGGTATAATAAATTTTTAGATTGAAAATTAAGGAAACAGTTTCTTACTCAATAAGAATATTTTTTATAATACCAAATAAAAAAATGTTTTTATTCACAAATCTATCTCAAAGGCCAAACCCTCCATCTAGAAAATCACTTCGACTCATACTTACAGATTTCACGAATATTTCAGTTATATAAAACACAATTTGTCCAAATCAACGTCCGCTTCGCGCTCAGTACAGAATCCATTAGCAATTAGCGACTTAAAGGCTTAAAACCCCATTAGCGGTTTATCTCCCGTCGCGCGCATGCATCGCGTAATTTCCCATCCGCGCCACTCGTGCGCGGTATAAAATCAGCGTACTACGAACTCGAGATCTCGTATACATATATATATATATCTATATATATATGTAGAGCTTGTGTTTAAAGTATGCGCGTATGAAGTAACTATTGGCGAACGCGTGAACTTCTTAACCGGTGCGTGCACGCGAGCGCTTCACGGGATATTAAGCTCGCGTGACTTCTCGAGTTTATTAGCTGCTTAAAATGATTAATTTTGCGAGAAGGCACTTTTGCCAATTTGGTAACTTGTTAACGCATTATTTATAGCTTTCTATCTTTCTCTATCGTTCTCTCTCTCTCTTATACTCTCTCTCTCTCACTCTCTCTTTCACTCTCTCTCTCTCTCTCTCTCTCTCTCTCTCTCTCACTCTCTCTATCTCTCTCTCTTTCTCTCTCTCTTTCTTTCCTTTGTCGATCCTTCTTCTTGATCGATACTCGCGATCTTTTGCCTCGTTTCGACGGAATAAGTGTTAATAAATAGAATTTTTCGCAGAAGCAAGATGATCGGTTGTTTTATAAATCGTGGATTACGCGATCGTTCGAGGACTCGTTAATTGGCTTATTCCGTTAGCCACAAAATTTAACTTTATCTTAAACTGATTACTAATGCCTACATACTTATAGAAAGTAACCGATTTATTTGTGGCTTTAGTGGTATTGTTTTGTTCTTATATTTTACATCATTTTATGTTTTTCTTTTCAATTCATGATTATAAACGCCTTTGTGATTTTTTATATTTTATATCGATTTTTTACACATAAAAGTATGAAATACATAATATAGATATTTCAAATAATAATAAAATGGAACTCTTTTCAACGAAATTGATTTTATTTTAAAAATCATTAAAACAGTAGTTCGTGTATTGCTTGATAAAAAAAAAAAAAAAAAACTTAAAATAAGGGTACAGGTGTGATATCTTAATTATATTGAAAAAAAAAAGATTACGAATAGAATAATTAGTTATGTCAAATTATGTGAATTTATTTAACATAAATCTTTCTAACGTACGAGATAAAAGTTTTTATAAAATTTCAAAACCAGTATAATAAAATAAGAAACAAAACAACGGCATTTGTATCAAAAACATTATTAAAATATTCAGCGATTTTATAATTATAAAAAGGCCAAATATTAAAATGCTGCACGATCGCAAATCTATGTACGAGCTTAAAGCAGCATTAATCAATTTACGTCTATCAAACATCTAATGATTCGTATAATTATTCGACTAAAAACTTTCACGAGTCAAGGCGCATGAAACGCACACGTATATATGCACGCGTCCTATCGAGATTCGCGATACACCGAACGATTTCCATTAAGCGTCGCGTGTCACCGATGTAACGCGATCAGAGCAAAATGTTTTTTACTTTTTTTTTTTATTTTTAAAATCCTCAACGATACCGTTGCCTTTTTATTAACGCTCGTCACTACCTCGCAAAACTCATCCTATAAATTTAATATATATGTGTGTGTGTGTGTGTGTGCGTGTGTGTGAGTGTAATCAAGACTCTTATAGGCTGCTTATAATCCTTCTATATCAAGGTACACCTGTAATGCTAGACGGATCAGTCGGAAGGATTATACGCGCGCGAGTGCGTCGTTTTATCCGGAAGCTTGTGCGAGTATTTATCACCGGTCCGTTGCTATATATATACACACACACAAACGCTGCCGAAAAGGCGGGAATCTATGTATTTGAGGAGAAGGAGAGAAAGAGACGCTTGCTTGCTGAGATCAAACTCGTTCTTTTTTTTTTGAAAAATCTCTGGGAATGCGCAAAGTGCATACGCTCGACTTTGATCGAAAATTTCAAAGAGATAAAATTAAAGGCTTGTTTATACCTTTTTACTCTTTGATACTAAATGTATGTGTATACGTGTGTGTCATGCTGATTGCGAATGACTTTAATTTTTTGCGTTTGAGATGGATAGAAATATTACTTTTAATAAATAAATACTGACAGACATGACGTGAGCATTAAAATTAAAAGTTTTATAGTCAACTCGTTCTAAAAAATAAAGCATGAATAATTAATAGCGTATCAATGCTTAGTGATAATAATCATGGAGTTAATTTTAGATTATCCACGCGAAGTATTTTGAAAAAAAAATGTATCTAACTACAAGCATTAGTATTCTATTCTAAGTAATCAGTCTGAATTTACTAATTTTGATTTTAGTTATTCTGATTTTCTAGTAATGACTAAAAGTATATTTATAAGTAAAATATTGAACCAATTTAATAAAAATAAAATAGAAATAGTTAGACATGATTTACAACTTTCATAGCAACAAATAAAAATAGTATGTAAGCTAAAAAAAATTTTAAAATAATGATGGATTTACCAAAAGGTTTACAACATAAAGGTTAAAAACAATAACTCCAATTTCAGATTCTAAGAATAATTTTTATTTTAATATAAAAGAAATTTGTACAATAAGCAAACATGAATATTATATCTACGTAAATTTATTTACAACATTAAAAAAGCATTTCAAATGTATTTACAATATTACTGAAAAGCCGATAATATATATTAACGACATTCGCCATATTAAAAAATACATTCGTACGTATGTACAAAGACAACTTCTTCTTTTTTTTGTTTTTTCAACGATTAGTTAACTTTCGAAACCTAATTAATAATTAGTTTAGAAATTATTAAATAATAGCAATAATCATATCTTGTCACTACATCGCACCCATATTCATTCTCATAAACAATCAAAATACATTCGACGAAATTGAATTATTTTTGTTCCGATCGATGTTTCCGATTTTCGAAGAGCAAATGAAACGTTAAAAACCCGGTAAATGGTTATGCATAGGAACAAAATGATGATGATACCAGATGTGTCGCGCGAGCTGGTCTTGGGTTTTCGCCCTGAAGCCACAATTCGAACAGCGCAATAATCGCTTGATGTGCCACCTCGCATGCCTAGATTGATTCGCTTTGCCGCGAATTTTTATCGAGCAAAACGAGCAATTGGGAACTTGCGGAACGCTAAATGCCGTAAAATTCTGGGCATCGGTTATGTCTGGTAGTTTGTCAATCGCTACATCCTGTGTAATTGGTACTTGATTATCAATTGTCGTTGGCGTCGATGTTACCGAATTCGTTTGATTGAAAAATTGATCGTAATTACTTGTAAAATTCATATCATAATCTTCGCGCATCGTTTCTACTAGAGAAACAATCCACTCGTCCATGTCGTCATTTGCGTCGATTGCCACCGAATTCTCACAGTCTGTATTATCCGTGTCTGTGCCAAAATTGTTACATAAGGTTGAATCCACAAAATCATTGTCGTCGAATAATGACAGAATCTGCAAAAGACAAAATAAACTTTAAATTTACAAGTTAAGTTTAGATAATGCAGAATTTGTTAAAAATATTTTGTCCGCATCTCGAATTACTTAAGAAAAATCATAATTGCAATTTAAATTGTATATAAAGCAAGTACGGACAAATATCCGTATTAAAAACATATGCTTTGTCTACTAAAAGCAAACAAATTAATAAAATTTTAAAAGATTTTACTTTCAGATAATAATAATTTGAATTATTTATTGTGAGTTTTTATTTAAAGTCAAGTTACCGATTAAATTTCGTTTATTCGCAAATATGGCTTTGCGTCGGTAATGTAAGAAAATATAATCAACTTACTTCGAGAAATTCCTGATTCTGCGTGGACGCCGCCATTATTTTTCATATAATGCGTTTAACGGATGAAAGAGGCACTTGATTCTTCGCACACTAGCAGAGCCACAAGCTGCCACAACGCTATTATTTCTTTGCTACTTTGATGCAGCCTAGAGCAGAACTAACTTATTAGTGATGCATTCCCTAATTTTTGCAGGTATTTACGTGTTTTGACGAAACCGCGACGACTCAAGGGAGCGGGGATGGACACCCTCACCCCCACCCCACCATCACCTTTACACGTCGTGACGTTACCGGTAATTTCTTGGTACTTCGCATCGCAAAGGTTTTAACTTTGAAGGGGTAGGGAGAAAAGACTAGCTTAACTTAAAATTGTACCCGCTATCTATCTATGTATTTTTACTTACATATTCTAGTCAGTTTTATGTATTTCTTTTTTCAATTAATTGTTAAATTTACATGATTATGTTACAGACTAATGCTCGAATGGCGATTTTTTCAAATTATTAATAAGTTAAATCTTGTTATAATGTGATGTAAACAACCTGTTCATTATACTAACACATCGTTCAATATGTCCCGAGACTAACCCAGAGATGGTGCCTGTAGTACCAAACTGGCTACGTTTCCATAGAGTGCGAACCTTTGTATGAAACGTGTAAAAATTTTACGTCGATCGGATCACAGACAGCAGAGTTATCGATGTTAGAGTAAAGTCACTTTGTAATTTGTTTGAAAAATGGAAAAAAGCGAGTTTCGCGTGTTGATAAAACATTGTTTTTTAATGGGTAAAAACACCGTAGAAGCCCAGCAATGGCTTAGAAAACATTACCCGGACTCCTCTCCATCCAAACCAACGATTTGTCGTTGGTATGCTGAGTTTAAACGTGGTCGTACGGACACAAACGATGCGGAACGTTCGGGTAGGCCATTGGAAGCCGTTACACAGGAAAATGTGAGTGAAGTGTTAAAAATTGTAATGAAAAATCGCAAAGTGAAGGTCCGTGAGATTGCAGAAATGACACAGATATCATCTGGAAGCGTATTTACAATCCTTCATGAAAACTTGAGCATGAAAAAGGTTTTTTCCAAGTGGGTGCCGCGATTGCACCAATGCACCATGCCACAAGTCCATGAAAACAATGGCAAAATTGAACGAATTGGGCTTTGATTTGCTTCCCCACCCCCCGTATTCGCCAGATTTAGCCCCCAGCGACTACTGGCTCTTTGCTGATCTCAAAAAAATGCTCCAGAGAAAAAAATTTGGCTCGAATGAGGAGGTCATTGCCGAAACTGAAGCCTATTTTGAAGCAAAGGATAAATCCTTCTATAAACATGGTATAGAAATGTTGGAAAGGCGTTGGAAAGATTGTATCACTCTAAAAGGAAATTATATTGATGAATAAAAATGATTTTTGAAAAAAAATGTTGTTTTCGTTGTTAGTCTCGGGACTTATTGAACGATGTGTTATATATTTATTTGAATTTTGTATTTTTTGTATTTTACATAACAAAGTATTTTAATTTTTTTAATATCTGTATATACACATGTGTATGTTTAACATATTCCTTCTATATTTTTTTTTAAATAAGATTTTAATGTAAATGAAGTAGTTTTTCATCTATCTTTTATAATAATAGCTAATTTTAAAGAAAACTAATAAAATACTCCTAATAATAATTTATTAGATGTTTTTCGTAACTATTAAATTAATATAACTACATAAGTTTAGAGATATTTATTTTAGCAACTTACTCTTGCCACAATTTTTAAACTTCATGTACAAAATAATATATTTTTAAAAATTTTCTGGTTTTTATTTTTATAAACTTAATTTTTACAGCATAAATAGATGTTTTTCACGTATTAAGCAAAAGTATATTTTGTGCAGACCTTTTTCGAGTCATTTTTTTCCGTTTTAATGTCTTTGTTTTAACGCAAATCTATTTTTTTTTTTTTTTTGTATAATGGACATATTTCAACTATAATTAGATCAAATTTAATTACACGAACTGTATTTGTGCTTGAGATATATAATATTGTAATTAATGTAGTTAACGCGTATTTTCATCAAATTTTATATGATTAATATTTTTAAACTATATGATAAATTGGAAACTATTTACACATAAAGTAATATGAAATTAAATCGATGTACAATAATTTTTTGATACTTAAATAAATAGATAAAATAGTATAAATTTTTGGTTAAATTTTATGATTTTTTATATACCTTATCGAAAAGAAAGAATAATAAATAAAATAAAATAATATTTTTATGTACTTGTTGATACTTTGCCTATTATAACTTAACATTGGATTAGCGCTATATACAGTATATTATTAAAACATACGGGAACAATAAACCTATGTATACAAAAAACCTTTGTGTATAAAAAAGTTGATATTGGGTAGACTATTTCAAAAAAATCTATCATAATTCAAACGTTTGAATCTCGTAACTATTATGTACATAGCTGTTAATTAAGATCCCACCGAAAAAAAACAACCAATCGCCACTCAACACATCCGCAATATACAAACGACGAGTTCGCAAATCGATTTCATTAATCTCACTAAATGTATGCAAAAAACCAAGTTCACTATTGACATCGCCCACGCGCATTCGATTGATTGAAATTTATATATCCACGCCGAGCACCGACGACGCTTCGGTAAAGCAACATCTTCTCGATACGCGCCCACACGGCACAATCTTCGCTTTTCACTTTTGCTACGACTTCATGGTCAATGTCACGTAGAAAAAGCGAAATACTCACTCTTCCTTATAACAGGCAAATCAGACTACACTTTATGTACATGTGATTGTTTTTTTTTTATTTAAAATTATGTTTGCGATATTATATATAAAATTATAAACAAACATGCAATTTTATTATAAATCACGAACTAAGTTTGCAATTGGTACTTCTAAAAAATAGCTAATAATAAAACAGTAAATCATAGTTTTTCTTGAAATTAATTAATATTAATAGAGTTAGATAGGCATCTTTTCTTTACCTAAAAGTTCTATTTTATAAAAGTATTGATTGGAAATGTTAAATAATGAGATATCATAATACAATAATCAAATAGATTTTTTTAATACTTTGATAGAAAAAGTAAAATTACATAAACGAATATATAGTATAATAAACAGGTTGTTTACATCACATTATAACAAGATTTAACTTATTAATAATTTGAAAAAATCGCCATTCGAGCATTAGTCTGTAACATAATCATGTAAATTTAACAATTAATTGAAAAAAGAAATACATAAAACTGACTAGAATATGTAAGTAAAAATACATAGATAGATAGCGGGTGCAATTTTAAGTTAAGCTAGTCTTTTCTCCCTACCCCTTCAAAGTTAAAACCTTTGCGATGCGAAGTACCAAGAAATTACCGGTAACGTCACGACGTGTAAAGGTGATGGTGGGGTGGGGGTGAGGGTGTCCATCCCCGCTCCCTTGAGTCGTCGCGGTTTCGTCAAAACACGTAAATACCTGCAAAAATTAGGGAATTCATCACTAATAAGTTAGTTCTGCTCTAGGCTGCATCAAAGTAGCAAAGAAATAATAGCGTTGTGGCAGCTTGTGGCTCTGCTAGTGTGCGAAGAATCAAGTGCCTCTTTCATCCGTTAAACGCATTATATGAAAAATAATGGCGGCGTCCACGCAGAATCAGGAATTTCTCGAAGTAAGTTGATTATATTTTCTTACATTACCGACGCTAAGCCATATTTGCGAATAAACGAAATTTAATCGGTAACTTGACTTTAAATAAAAACTCACAATAAATAATTCAAATTATTATTATCTGAAAGTAAAATCTTTTAAAATTTTATTAATTTGCTTGCTTTTAGTAGACAAAGCATATGTTTTTAATACGGATATTTGTCCGTACTTGCTTTATATACAATTTAAATTGCAATTATGATTTTTCTTAAGTAATTCGAGATGCGGACAAAATATTTTTAACAAATTCTGCATTATCTAAACTTAACTTGTAAATTTAAAGTTTATTTTGTCTTTTGCAGATTCTGTCATTATTCGACGACAATGATTTTGTGGATTCAACCTTATGTAACAATTTTGGCACAGTCACGGATAATACGGACTGTGAGAATTCGGTGGCAATCGACGCAAATGACGACATGGACGAGTGGATTGTTTCTCTAGTAGAAACGATGCGCGAAGATTATGATATGAATTTTACAAGTAATTACGATCAATTTTTCAATCAAACGAATTCGGTAACATCGACGCCAACGACAATTGATAATCAAGTACCAATTACACAGGATGTAGCGATTGACAAACTACCAGACATAACCGATGCCCAGAATTTTACGGCATTTAGCGTTCCGCAAGTTCCCAATTGCTCGTTTTGCTCGATAAAAATTCGCGGCAAAGCGAATCAGTCTAGGCATGCGAGGTGGCACATCAAGCGATTATTGCGCTGTTCGAATTGTGGCTTCAGGGCGAAAACCCAAGACCAGCTCGCGCGACACATCTGGTATTATCATGATTGTAGTCCTATGCATAACCATTTACCGGGTTTTTAACGTTTCATTTGCTCTTCGAAAATCGGAAACATCGATCGGAACAAAAATAATTCAATTTCGTCGAATGTATTTTGATTGTTTATGAGAATGAATATGGGTGTGATGTAGTGACAAGATATGATTATTGCTATTATTTAATAATTTCTAAACTAATTATTAATTAGGTTTCGAAAGTTAACTAATCGTTGAAAAAACAAAAAAAAGAAGAAGTTGTCTTTGTACATACGTACGAATGTATTTTTTAATATGGCGAATGTCGTTAATATATATTATCGGCTTTTCAGTAATATTGTAAATACATTTGAAATGCTTTTTTAATGTTGTAAATAAATTTACGTAGATATAATATTCATGTTTGCTTATTGTACAAATTTCTTTTATATTAAAATAAAAATTATTCTTAGAATCTGAAATTGGAGTTATTGTTTTTAACCTTTATGTTGTAAACCTTTTGGTAAATCCATCATTATTTTAAAATTTTTTTTAGCTTACATACTATTTTTATTTGTTGCTATGAAAGTTGTAAATTATGTCTAACTATTTCTATTTTATTTTTATTAAATTGGTTCAATATTTTACTTATAAATATACTTTCAGTCATTACTAGAAAATCAGAATAACTAAAATCAAAATTAGTAAATTCAGACTGATTACTTAGAATGGAATACTAATGCTTGTAGTTAGATACATTTTTTTTTCAAAATACTTCGCGTGGATAATCTAAAATTAACTCCATGATTATTATCACTAAGCATTGATACGCTATTAATTATTCATGCTTTATTTTTTAGAACGAGTTGACTATAAAACTTTTAATTTTAATGCTCACGTCATGTCCGTCAGTATTTATTTATTAAAAGTAATATTTCTGTAAAGAATAAAATAAGTCTATAAAAACGTTATTATTTAATTAGAAAATTAGTTCGCGAAAAATATTATTAATTATTATTATGAAAACTTTATAAAAAATCTTATAATCAATCTCTTAATTTTAATTAATACCCGCTCAATTGAATCGCATTGTCATATTAAAGTCATAACAATATCTTTTCGCCGTAAATCATATAATTAGATCATATAATTAGTTCTATGCTATGGTAAATTCTCGCCTACGCTGATTTCGCGATTTTGCATGATGAATATTCAACCTACGCAAGCGTCAGCGATTCATCGATTGCGGTTGATAGATTTTTACATCGAATAATTCTTTAGATAAATATATTTGAATTTCACACCGGTAATTAATAACGATAAATTTTTTCTGCGCGTTTAAATTTCAGTAACATATTAATTTGCACAAGATTTTATCGTAAATCTTTATAAAGTATGGACTTGGATTTCATTATATCAATATTGCGTATAGTATATTTATCTATTGTATTTATATATATATTTAAAGCATAATAATTACAACAAAATAATATTAATAAGACTCCTCTAAATTTACGTAGCATAATTCATATAAAAAAAAAAAAAAAAAAAAAAAAAAAAAAAAAAACGAACATCGATAACAAACATGTGTCATTTTTAAAAAACAAGAGCATCTCAGAAATTCCAAAGCGCTAAATTGTCCGTGTTAATATACTTCTATCTTGAACGTAAACAATTTTTAATTTTTTTTTCAACATTTTTTCTGGTCTAAGGAGGTAACGATAAGCAAGAGAGTAAAAAAAAATGTGTATATCGAAGAAAAAATCGTCGCACGCTCGAATAAACCAATCCTTTCCCTTGGGTTATATATATACACCTTTTACGTACTGCACGCGCCAAGTCTCGCCGAAAGCGTCGCGTCGTGCAAACGAGTCGTCTCCACGGTGCGAGTGCGCGATTAACGGCGTTTACTCGTGCCCCAAGGGTGGTCCGTCAAGCTGACCGTTCGCGCAATGCGACGCTGTATAAGTTGACACTTTTTTTTTTTGTTTACTCGCTTGCCTTTATTTCATTATTTTACGGGATATTTTATAAAACGATGATTTTTTTTTATTTGAAATTCTTGTGGTTGTGTTGATATTGTGTCGCGTCGTCGTTGAAATTTAGATGTCCGTCGAAATTTAAGATTACGCTTATGTAGTCCCATAATACTTCTAGGAATTTTACTTTACTAGTGAAATAATTTCCAGTAAAGTATAGCTCGAAACAAAAGTCACACAATATGTTTTAATAATCTTATAATACAATTGTGCGAACTAAATTTTCCGATTTTATTTCTTCGCAGTGTTACCAACACACTAATAGCAACAAGCTCCGATTTAAGCGCGCTAAAATTATCCCAAGATGCAACAATCACGATAAATACGCAGCTCTCGTGGTTATACATTTCCTCGATATATATAGTTTGCTACTTAACCATAGCTTGTGAACATTAAAATAGAGATTCCGATTGTCGGACAAACGTAATTGGACGTTAAAAATTTAGGCGTTTAGTAGATCATCGTCGCGGAGCGCGATGATGAAAGCCCTCGCGCACACCTTACCATTTCCTTCTTTGGAATCCCTTTATTTTAACGCTACGATATGAGAAGCGAACTGCGAATAAATTAATATATTTATGCATACGCGAAGGAACCGAGAGAATATAACCATACCGATTTGGTAAATCGATCGCCTAAGGATTTTATCGCACGACTCGATCTCTCCATTAGCATATACGAGTGTCTATATATATGTATGTCGAGCGCAGCTTTATAACGCGTTAACGTTTATAACACATATATATACAAGAAATACTTTGACCCGTTAGTCTACTGGCTGTTTTTAGATTTAGCTCAAATGTCACCCTTTGTGTGATTCCAGTTGTCGGTTATTGAGAAATCTTGCGTTCGCTTAAAATACAACACGAAACGTTTGTTTTTTTTTTTTTTTTTTTTTTTTATTTTTATTTTTATTGCGTAAACTATTTTATACGCTTTTGTTCCAATTATAAAACGTTTCCGTAACATATTCTGTTTATATATTGAAAATTAACAGTGGAAAATGTATTTACTTGAACAATAATTATTGATAGGCAAGTTGTTCTGTGAAATCAAAATATCGCACAACCATCTTAAATATATACGTTGGTAAGAAGTATACTAAAATTTTAATTCATAAATTATGTACAAATATTAGGTAATTATTATAATAAATTTTGATATTATTACCGTACATTAAACAAAATTTAATTTAATTTTTTTTTAGTGTATTTATATTTATAAATTAAAAATATATAATATATTTGTTATAAAAATTAATGGATTGTAAAGTTAAAGTTATAAAAAATATTTAAAAAAATAAAAACAAATTCCAAAATATAATTCTGAATTTTTATTTTTAGAAGATTTATTATTTTGTAAATATATAATAATCATGGAGAGAGAATTTTAAAATTTTATTTAATAGAATAAATTAAAATTTAAAGAAAATTAATAACGTCCTTACGAAAATACATTTTTTAAAATCATAAGCGACGCTATAATTTTTCAAAATAATTATCCGTATATGGATAATAATAATTTAATTTTATTATATACTTCAACATGATATCAATAATTTAAATTTAAATGTATTTGCGTTTAAATAATTTGCTTCGATACTTTTAAACACCGTTTGACAAAAATTGCAATACCTCCACGAATATAAACATAAATTTTGTTTAAAAAAAAAAAAAAAAAAAAAAAAAAACATCGCCGTACAATATTTGATTTATCAGTTAACTAAATTTGATCATCCGTTATTTGAGAAACGTCGTCGTTCAATTTTAACGCCCTATCGTAATATCACATGCAAAGTAACCAGTTCATAAACACATTATTATAAGGAGAACCGTATCGAACAAAAATTATGCAAATGACAAAAGAAAATAAAGGAAAAAATCTTCGCGAGGAAAAAAGCTTCGTTACAAAACATCATCGGCAACGGTGGAAACACCGCATCAAATTTTCCGTATGAATTAACTCGTTCGGTAAATACGCAATCAAGCTAAGTATAATACGCCGAATAATAAAAAAGCGATATAAACATACGAGCGACAATGAGAAGGGCTAGCCCTTAAAATAAATCATTATCATAATTGAATTAAAAGCCGAGGTAGCTATACACGCACGCAGACACACACACACACACACACGTGGTTAAGCGAGGGCAATTCGCCAGCGCATACATATATATACCTACAGAGGCATTGATCGCTAATTCATGCGCGCGCTTAATACTACGAAACCAATCGCCTATGTATATGTATACATATATATGTACATATATATAGATATAGAGATAGAGAGATAGAAAGAGAGAGAAAGAGAAAGAGAGGGGGGGGGGGGTAATTGCCGGCGCATTATACGTCGTAGTTCGTTCTCCGTCGTTTTCTTTGGAATGCGCGCACGCGATTTTCCTTCTCCTCTTCTTCCTTTATACCGGCTTGTGTAGTGCATATATATGCGAGAAAAGGAGACCGACCGAACGACTGCGCTCCGAAGAGCTTATTAATAACGCAACACCGGTCTCATACACTCTTCTGTATACTCAGCTTTTCTTATTCTTCTTACTATTCTTCTTCTTCTTCTTCTTCTTCTTCTCTTTCAGTTTCTTTTCGAGACTCTTGATCTTTGAGCTTGGCAGGACTTGAGCATTATGACAATCGATGCGCTTGATGCTTTGTACACTGTTTAATGTTTGAAAATTGCTCGATCTAAGTGATTTTTTTTATGGTTGAAATTTTTTAATGCTGTGTATTTATGTTTTTAGATGTAATATTTCTATTATCTAAGAATATTCTATATTTTTTTTTTATATAAATAACTTTAAACCACTTAACTTGTTAATTTAAAAGATTTCATGTTACTACAATTATATTATTAATTTCTTAATCGTTTAACTGTTTAATTTTTTTTTCAAAAAACTTATTCTGTTTGCCTATAGTTATTTTTATTTTTATTATTACAAAATATAATTAATTAGATAAAATTAGGTAATCAAGCATTGCCAGGTTTCTTTTTAGAAAATGTAAGTTTTCATTTGTAGTTTTTTAAAATAATTTAAAGGTTAAAAAAAAAACACAAAAAGAAAAATGAGCATGCATTTTTTTAGCAATAGAAAATTATTCCATTTATTAACAATTTAAAAAAATTAACAGTACCACTTGTTGAGATATAACCATAACACATCGTATTAACGATGTACAAGAGAGGAACATTATCGTCTTTATAGACACGATTGACCATCACGAGATTCCGATGTCCATCACGCCAACGAAATTCATTCCTAGGAAATATACACAAGGTACAATTAGCGCACTACGTCTGCGCGATTATATCGTCGAACGTCCGTTCGTTAAAGTCTAACGAAATACACGAAACGATCTCTTTTCTTCACACGTATATGTATGTATACACGCGCTTTGCATAAGTGAAAACATACTCGTCTCGTTTCCCCGAGCTGAATTTATAAAATCAACAAATTTTGTATACCTTATATTGCGGTCAAAGCGCACCTGTCTACTGATTATATATATATACACACGGAAAGCCGATTAGATATCCTACGCTTCACATAATAAAAATTGTGAAATATCGACTTGTTAAACTTCTATTAGAAATGCGTACAACTTACGAGAGATTAAGAAGACCTTCTAATTACGCATTTATATATATATATATATATATATATATATATATATATATATATATATATATATTTAGCGAGGATTTAACAAATTTATATATTCCGTTTTAAAATTTAAAATTTTCTCAAACTCCCGAGAAAACGTTTAATTTTTTACGGGCGAGTTAAATATTGTGAAAATACTTGAACAATTTTATTTTCTTTATACGTCTTAATATTTATAATAAGCATTAACTTACAAGTAAAACTTTGATTTTAATGACTTTAAATATCTACATTTTCCATCTTGATTGACTAAAGCGCATTAAAGTTTAACGAGTTTGTTAGTGAGTTCGCTAAGTTTTTCTGTTTATCGCTCGTCGGAATAAATTTTAAAATTTTTCTCTCGAATATGTAAACATCGACTTAATAAATTTAATTTTTAATAATGCGAGACTTATATGCCCATATTTATTTATAAGCCGGACATTATTGAAGTGTAATACGGATAAATATTTCACTGCCGAGTATAAAACGTAAAAATTAATCGCTCTTTCATCTAATAATCTAAAGAACGAAATGCTAACGTATTGCTCAATCGGCAAATAGCACAGCAAGTTCGCTGATTTAATTCCAATTCATTTCCATACTCGTTCAAATTCAATACACACACAAAGTATATCGGATCTACTCCAACGATCCTTAATTCACAATCACGCGGTCGAAAGGAATAATGAAAAGAAGCGCGAGAGCGATGGCATCTTTCTCGTTACCATTGTAAAGCCGAAAGCAATGGTTTCGCAAGGGAGAAGCCGAAATAATGCCGCGACTCGCGCATACACGCATACTTCTGTCGTTTTTCAAAAGTGGAACGAGATGTGTGTATGAAGACGCGACGACACAAGAGACTCCTTTGATCCTATCTTCTTCCTAACTCTTCCGAAGAGTCTTACACGTGCCTTTATAACTCAAATAGCGGCTCGCCTTTGAGTGTAATATACCCGCGAATTTATGATTTTAACCGTATGATGTAGAAAATTTGATTGTGCCGACCAATCGACTATTGCTTATAAAAGCTCTTTTTGTTTTACGTTTTGATTTGCTACGTTTTTTTTTTATCTTTTTATAGATATAATATTAATGTAATTCAGTTGATTTGTAATTTTATCGTAAAGATAAGATAAAATTTTTTTACGGAAATGAAAAAAAAAAAAAAAAAAAAAAACAAGTATTCTTTCACTAAAATTTATTATTTATTAATTATAATTACAAAAAAATAAATAAATCTGCATTAATCGCAAATTTAATTTTGTTTCCGAATAAATATTTTACACGTGGAAAAAAAAAATAAACCAGAACAATATTATACGTGAAAAAAAGTATTTCACGATCTGCTTTACAACGAAGTTTCAGTTAATATAACAAGTGCAAGATAAAGATCCCATATACTATTGGATCTTAAGCTATTAGGTAGATCGTTCGGCTGAAAAAGTGGGAACGCAATCTAAAATTGTAGTATCACCCGCGGCTCGGAATCTCTCCGTTGAAACTCTCACTCCCTCCTCGTTCCTTCCTTTTTTAACCGAGGCTCTTTCATTCTCTCTCTCTCTCTCTCTCTCATAAACACATAAACAATCTCATTTTCTATAACCCCCCACTTAGTTTGCATTTATTATTACGCTAAATGTGAAGAGAAAGAGAGAGAATCGTGCCTTTTTGTGTTGTGCACTTGAAGGCAAGCGTTAAAGAAAAGGAAATGTGAATGGAATGAGGCAATTTTATAATTTTATAATGTTGTTTCTGATAAATGAGAAATTTTTTAACGAAATTTGCAAAATGTATAGATAATATATTATGATATATTAAATTAAACTTATTTATTTTAATGATAATTTAATTTAATGATATCATTTTACCAATTAAGTGTTAATATTTTTTTTTTTTTTTTTTTTTTTTATTGTTTCAAACTGGCTTAAATTTGTAAATAATAATTTAATTATAATAGTATAATGTTTAGTAACAATGTTTTATCTACAATGCACTCTTTAATTTTTTTTAAAATACAATAAATTTTCTTTGAATAATTATTTCAATCTAATATAAATAAAAACATTATCATGATAAAAAAAAATACATAATCCGATAGATGCAGATCTCGAAAAAAAAAGATCTTATAAAATATTCTTTATAAATTAAAAGAATTTTTCAAAGTATATAATAAAATAATCTATTTAAGAACAATAAATAAAATATTACCGATCGGCCGTTTCATTTTCGCTTTCCATTGCATGAGAAATTAACATTACACTCCTCTCGTATATGGATCGTCTTTTACCATATATTTATTTTACTAAAAGCACGATATAATCACACCCATTTTACCGATAAACTTACACCATTAATTTCTTCCCTTTATCGTTTTATGGCGTAGCTTTATTACGGACGACCAGCGTAAACGCCGTGTGCATTCGCAAACTTTTATTTTACGCGTGAGAAATGTCACATTAAAAGCAATATTCTCTTTTATCGTCGATATATATATATATATATATATTTTACTTTCTTTTCTTCGTTGATTGGCTGCTCTTTTAATAAGAAAACTAGGCACAGTAAAAACGTTTAACGAGAAATGGCCGGTGTTAATCTCACGATGTACATGAAATAATTAAGCTATTAGTTTTAAAGTTAATGTTTTTATTGTTCGGTGGGATAAGCCATCAACTTTCACAAACTTATTATGAATTTGCGAGAAACGTTGGGCATTATAATAAATGGAAAATTTTCATCCTTTTTCTTATCTTTTTTTTTTAATGAAAAAGTTAATAAAGTCGAGTGTAATATAAATAAGATGCTCGATATAGTTGGTACTTGTCATATAAAAAGACTTGTATTCTGCGCGTTAATTAACGCGAGATTATTTTTAAAATATTACAGATTATAAAAAGTGATTGTGAATACTTAATTTTTTTCAATTTCACATAAAAATCTCTACGATATGATTTTCAATTTATTTTTTTCATAAACTCGATTAAATTTTAGTTAAAGTTATTAAAAATCACGCACATACTTATACGGTGATAGGCAACGAAAAAAAAAAAAAAAAATTAAGCGTACGTTTATGCTAATGTTAAAGATTATTAAGCATTTTTAAGCTATCAGTGCTAAAGCAGAAGCCAGCAGCTATTAGAAAAACTGGTAAAATATGATTTGGTATGAAAAATGAATATTAATGCTTAAAAAGAATCGTTAGCTCATCACAACGAGTCTCCGAATTACGATGTCCCGATTGATATCCTAGAAATGTATACCAATATACCTCAAATCTGTGCATGCTACACTCATCAATAACTCATTCGTTTTATGCACTATATATATATATATATATATATATATATATATATATATATATATATATACAGGGTGCGTACGGTATTTGAGGACAACTTGAGAGTAAAATTAATTAGCTTGTATTTTTAATAAAATTTAATGAAATTTCAGGAATTTTTTATACAACGTTAAATTAATATATGGCTATAAAGTTATTCAATAAAATCGCGGTTAGCAGCAATAACCTCTTCAATCCGGGTCCGGAAACGATTTCATGCCCGAATCAAATGCTCCTTGTTTATATTGACCATAACGGCATTAATAGCAGTCTTCAGCGAAGAAGTGGTGTTATGAGGACGCTTATTGGTCTCATGCTCAACTACGCCCCATAAGTAATAATCCAAAGGATTAAGGTCTGGGGAGCTAGGTGGCCATAGGTTCGGTGTTATGTGGTCATAAAAATTGTCGGCCATTCAATATCGTGTCGCCATCGCTTTATGTGAAGGAGCAGAGTCTTGTTGAAATCTGTATAGTCTGCCTCCGCTTACATTGTCTATCCAGGGTTTCACTACCGTCTCCAAAACCTCGATGTATGCAGCAGAGTTCACTCGAAGTCCTTGAGTAAAAAAGTGTGGTGGCATAACATGTCCTGCGTTGCCGACAACACCTAAAACCATAACAGTGGCTGGAAATTTTGTGTGCATAACAACAGGAACCTCCGTAGGATTTAAACATAGCCATCTGTCATTTCTGCGATTGGTCTTTTGATGTTGGTCAAAATTTTTTTCGTCGGAAAAAAATCATAACATTTTGGGCGCCTCAGGGTGTTTGATTTTGTTTAAAAGACGCTTTGTTCGGAGAACTCTCTGTTCCCGTGTTCGTTCCGACATGAACTGTCCTCTGCGCATCACGTAAGACTTACGAGTATACCGAAGGTCTTCGTGGACAACTCTACGAATAAGGCGCTCAGAAACATGAAGCTCACTCGCAAGGACCCTCGGTGATTTTGAAGGGTCCTCGTCTATGACCGCTTGCACTTGCTCTAAAAATTCTGCAGATCGGACAGTGTCAGAACGTTGTTCGTGCTTTTTGCGTTTTGCAACCGATTCTGTATCGCCTCCTGATGCTTCCAATTCACGGCGAACCTTATGCACGAATGAACGGGCGCAATTAAGAAAATTAGAGATCTCTAAATCTGTATGGTTCGCATATATAGCGACGATGACAGCATGTCTCTTCATTTCTTGAGTGATGTTGTAGTCCGCCATTTCTTATCTGAAAAGGAAAAAAAATAAAAAATAAACTTCGCGAAGTTATAGTCACATTTATGCATGTCCTCAAATACCGTACGCACCCTGTATATATATATATATAATTATAAGTGTGAAAGCACATCAAACGCGACGATTGCGCGCGCTACATTGTAGAGCAACGCTCGCACACAGCCGTAAACAATGAAGCACGAGGTGAGCTCTCGAAGATATCTCCCGGGGTTGCGCTTATGGTCCGGATATACCATATATTATCGCGGGAACGTGACCTTACGCCGACGATTTCTCTCTATCCTTTGCTGTATACATACACACATATCGTGCATTCATATAAAGTCCCCGGGTGGTTTACTTCGCTACGTGACTATTTTATATACTCGAAAGCTCTTAATTCTCAACTTGGCGACCGAGTCGCAGCGCTCAGTACGTACGTTCGGTGCAAAATATTTGATCGAAAGTCTCTTTGTCGTAAATAGAAATGGATCTTTATCCGTAGCGATTATGCGCTATTTGTACGACGATTACTTTATGTGCTTGATTTTTTTTTTATATTGTTATGAATTTCGTGCATATGCATTTATATAAGTATTATTGTTTGGATGGATTGATATTCATTTTTGTAAAATATTTTATTGGAATGTATCACACTTTTGTATAAATTATTTAAGCTGTTTGTGTATTTTAACTCTTTGACGACAAAGGAAAACGTGTTTTCTAAGTAAAAGATAAAAAAAAAAATTTAAATATATAATAAGCCGATATATGTAATTTTGTTATTTATTAGTTTCTGAACTTGCCTTTTTTATTTTTTATTATTATTATTATTATTGTTTTTTTTTTTTGCTGGCAAAGTTTGTAACAAAACGGTTGCAAAAGGCATGAAATATCGTAAAAACTATCACTTATCGATTATACATGGCGTACAATAAGCTCTAACTTATACGAATTTAGACGAATTAAGACATGGCTATCAAATACAACGGTAAAAAACATCTAAAAAAGATCTAAAAAATTAAAACCTACTCGTTAAAGAAAAAAATAAATAAATAAATAAATAAATACAAGACCATATTATAATTATTTAGAGCCCACTTGAAGATAATGATAATAAAAATTTAATAATAATTACTTCTATCAAAATAAAGTAACATAATTCATTTTATATTCAATAATATCAAAGCGATCGACGATACTTAATTACCTCGCGTTCCAAACCAATTAATAAACTTGCTCAACATCTTTTCAACAACAAAGCCATAGTTCAAACAATGAAAAAATACGGCTTAGTATAAACTTGAATAATAAAACTTAGAAATAAAAAAAAAAAAACAGTGCCTTCATTTCGTCGATCCGCGCATGCAAAATTATTCGTAATAGAACCTTCATTATCTAAAAACACACGTACGCATATATATATATATATATATATATATATATATATATATATATATATATATATAAGCGACGTAAGAAATCGGTATTCCGCGATCGTAAAACCCTTCCGCGTCGACGTAGGTACACACGGATACCCTTACCACCCAGAGATAAGCATCGTTTTACGCATGTGTTTGTGTGTGTGTGTGTACGTGCGCGTGTGTGTATGCACGGCAACCACCCGAAGACCCGAAGAAGCGAGTACGTACACGAGTGCGCTTCTTCGTCAGCTTTTATCGCCCGGTTTAAAATTGTTTAAGATTTACACGTTTCTTTTTTTTTTTTCTCTGCTTTTACAAAATCGGCGCGTTTGAAATTTTAACTCGACTCGCGTATTGAAGGTTTGATTTTTATTATATATTTGGTTGATAATTCGACCGATGATAGAGTTAAACGTGTTTATAGCGAGTTTATTAATTATATTTATTGCTTAAGAAGAGCTTTCATTTAGAGAGATATTTTGATTTTATTTTTTTTTTTTTTTTTTACCAACTTGTATAGTAAACGCAACTCTTTTAAGAAATTCTTAAGAAATCCGTAAGTACTATTTTTTTTTTTTTTTGTTTTTTTAATTGCCGTACAATCAAACTTTGTAATGATTTTTTTTAATTTCAAGTTAAAAAAAAATTAAAATAATGTATTATGTTAGATTTACATTATTTTATACAAAAATAAAACTTGTTAAATCTACTTGTCGAAGTTAATAAAAAAAAAAACGATAAAACTCGTCAAATACTTAATACACATTACATTAAAAGCGTAAACCATGTTCGATTATTTAAATAAATGAAATAACGAATAAAATTAACATAATGCGCATAATACACGACAACTAACGCAGTAATTACGAGATTATAAATAATTCGATAAAAATCTGATCGTCTACACGCATATCGAACATTTTTCTTTTATTTTCAACAATTCAATAGACCAACCGTATGCCGATAATTCGAATAATAATAAAAACAATAAAGTTAATGGTAATAATAATTATAAAGATAATAATCAGCAATATAACGACAGGGGTAAGTTAGTTAACGGAAGTGAAGATGCAAGAAGATCGCGAGTGGAAGCGCGGGAGAAAAAGAAAGTGGGAGGTAGTAGGACAAGCGGCGAGTTATTTAACTTGTTTAAACTCGGCCGTATATATACATACACATACGTATACGTATATAAGAAGAGCGAGTCTTCCTGCATAACCGAACGAGTTATAAGGCAATTTCGTTAATTATATAGCGCGAGCGCGCGCATCGTTTCTTACCGACAATGTTACGAAAAATTGTTAGGCTAATGCGATTATTACTTCATTTTATTGTCGATGAAAAAATAAACTCGAACGCACGTGCGAGCGCTTGTTTTATGCATTATTCAACGGTCGAGTAGTTAAATATTTAGTTTTAAGAACTAATTTTTCAGTATGCATCTCGTGTACAATATTTATTAAATTAGGGAGGATAAGTATGTTATTTTCGTAATTAGTTTGATTTTTTTTGTTTTTTTTTTTTTTATTGTATCAAAGGAAATAGTTATATTTTTTTCGATGGAATTGATAAACGTTTTACAGATCTTGAAAATTACGAGGTAAGCTAATTTTAAAATTTTTTTATAATCATTTTTTTTTTTTTTTTTTTTTTTTTAATTGTATTAAGAAACTGTACTTTTCAATAGTCGTATCAACCTCTCATACCGATATACCTTTTCCTCAAAATTAATTCAAAAGAGAATTTTTTTACAAAATTAATTTAAACACACTCGTTAGAAAGCCGATACATATACAACTTTATCGCAATAGAATGATTTAAGATTATTTATTATTTTTATCAAAAATTTTTCTACATACTTCACTTATTGCATAAATAAAGTTTAAAATTAGGTTTAATCGTTACAACGTTAAATAAAACAAAATATCTCTGACAAATTGAACTTTTATATAAATTTAATTATCAGTTCGCCAGCGAGTATATCTAATCTTTTCCATTTCGAATAAACAAGTCTCAATTAACGTCTAAAACTGTGCAAAAAAAAAGAAAAAAAAAAAAAGAAAAAAAAGAAAAAAAAGAAAGAAAGAAAAAGAAAACGATAAACGGCGAACGAACTATTAACCTGTCACTGCGAATCTAGGAAAAATTAATTTGCTCAATCGTTACGCGCGACTGCACTATTTCGAATAATAACTCTTATAAATCCCGTCGAAAATCTCCATTGAAAAATATATATCGTGATATGTAAATCGTCGGTGCTATCGATTCACGGAAGAGGAAAAAAAAAAACAAAAAAAAAAAAAAAATAAAAGAAAAAAGAAAAGAACAAAGAAGTGGAGCTAGAGACGAGAAAGGAGGGAAAGAGGAAGGGAGGGATAGAAAGAAAGAGGGAATAAACGTTTAGGCATCGAGCGCTAGCCACCGAATGAGACTCGTAAAGCCGCGCTCGAAGCAACGATAATAAATCCCCGCGCGGGATGCATTATTGGGAGCAGCGACTCGCGGTGTTTAGGTATATATATATATATATACATGCATACGTACCTTCGCCGTGTGGCATCAGCGGGAGCACACCGGGGCACATATAATGAAAGGCCTCGGTCTCCGCTCTCGGTTTTCACGATTGAATCCCCCCGTTGATGCCGATCGTGTCTATCTCTTCTCTACCCTCCACACGTATACGTCTATATACTCTCGCGAGTTTTATACTCTCTCTCTCTCTCTCTCTCTCTCTCTCTCTCTCTCTCTCTCTCTTTTTCTCTCTGTGTATTGATATGTACGGTATCCTTTTTCGCTCTAACGGGCTGGCATAATACGATGGATGTAACGGTCCTCGCGGTGTATTACGATAGCGTATCTATCTATTTATATACATATATACAGAGTCGGACGGTTTTTCGTAGAGTGGAATTTCGCGATAACGCGAGCGATGATTGAGAAGCCGAGGCAAGTTTTGAGGTGTTGTATACACGACGCGATAGGATTCGATGAAATTTTAATGACGTTGGAAAATCGTGACAGCGAGAGAGAGACAGAGGGAGAGAGAGAAAGAATGAGAGAAGACAATGTGTAAGCTTGTTAACCGATGGAAAAATCAAACCGCAGTTTTTTTTGTTTTTTTTTTTACCTTTTTTTACCTTTTTTTTATAATTTTTTTCTTTTTTTTTTTTTTTTACGAAAGTACACGCGACTGTACGAGCGGTAATTATATGTGTTGCTAAAGTTTTGCGCCGTTGAAACAATCGATAAGTTTATCGAGTATGAAATTTATGCACTGCTTTATCTCGGATCTTACGCCGCGGATAAAATAGTGAGAATTGTTTTAAAATATATTGCCGAGCTTTCGGCTTAACGCGCCGATACTAACGACTAGATAAAAATTTTATACTTCAATCAAATATTAATAAGTCGAATGGTTTATGGATTGGAGTCCGCCGTAAATCACTTTATTAAATACGTGTAAGTATCAAACGTGTAAGGTGAAATTACCAGTATCGACATTTTTATCCGAATAAAAAATTCAAACATACTATTTTAATTTTCACCGCTTATTAATTAACAATATATAATGGCTAATTGAAATGTTTTCTTTATGTTGCAGGTGAGTCGTTGAAATTATCATTCGCTATATGAGTACTTCCATCGCGTGTAAGTTTAAGCGCTATTGAATAATTTTATAATTACGCAAACGCAGCATTTGTTGCGTAAAGAATTTTTGAATTTATACAATAAACTTGCCGATATCGGCCGTTGATTGAAAATTCTCCTATTTATAAAATATAGTTGCACGCTCGTTTTGCCAATTAGTCGAATTCTTTTTCACATATATATATCGTAACGTTAACGCATTAACGAAACGAGTATGAAACCAAAATTACGTAATTATTTTTATAGCGTCGCGCGAGAATTTTCTAATAATCGTCAAATTTATCAACGCTTTTTATTAAAAAAAAAAAAAAAAAAAAAAGAACTTAATCGTAAAATATAATTTAAATACATTTTTACATCTCATAATAATGTGATTAAAAGTTAAATTTACATTCACATAATAACGAGCTCATCTTTCATTCGATGCTTACTTAACTGTTCTATTTTTCTCATAAAAATTCATACCAATTAACAATCAATTATGTATTAAAATTTATAAGTACATAATTAAAGCGGCGTTGTCGCATTGCATTCTACGACGATATAATTATGGTGCAACTTAACAACCGGATTTCAATATACCTGTGCGGTCATAATATTTTTTCATTTCGATATACTCTATACTTTTTTTTTTATCTTATGTAGTTGTACCGAATAAATTTTATTTCTACTTTGATAAGATACTTGAGGATACTTTACTAACAATTTGAAAATTCAGCTATTTTGATAGACCGATCGGCTTTTATGAGATCGAATAAACCAATGTACCGATCTTCTCCGATTAGACGATCGAAACAACAATAAAATTTTACGATTCGAGTCAATTTATTTTTCAGTTACCATAAGAATTTACGATGCCAAAGCTTTTAATTAATTCTAAGCGGATTACTTTTTTTTTTTTTTTTTTTTTTAAACGTCTCGGGTTTAAAAGAAAATTAAAATCGTCGCGTAATACGTACGCGCTTGATCTCACCTAGATGAACGAAAAAAATATTCACCATTAAAATATTAACCACAAATAAAATGTAAAACATACGCGTATAATAGTATCAACGGTAGCAACAGCTCTATACGCGTAGGCTGAGATATCAACGAGTCCAATAACAATAAAATCCAGGCAAGCTCAGGCAAGCTTATCTAAAATCGAGGCTTTCGTTTCTATATCTAGCTTACATGCGACATTAAACCGGAAACTAGGAAAAAAAAGCATCCTCCACTTTTTTCTCGCTGTAATAAATTAACGAGTGCTTTTTATTTCCATGCGCGATCGAATCGATCGCTCGATTAATCGGCCCGAGTTGTTCGCTCTTTTGTCGGCTCGATAACAGAAGCTCGAACGCTCGTTAAAGATGAAGAAAATTAGCTCGTATGGTGTAAAGTCTACTGCAACGAGTTGTCAAATTGGAATAATGTGAGAATCGTAATTTTACATAGTGTATTTGCTGTTATGCGTGTTTTAATGAATTTTTTGCAATGTCGCTCGAAATTTATATCGTTGACTTTTGTCATAAACGATTTTATCGTCGGATATGTTATCTATATTGCGTTGGGAAATTAAAATTTTACTGGCGAAAAATAAATGTAGGTTACGTACGAGGCGTCAAAATTGATTAATACATTTTAAGACTTTTTAATTACTAGTATTCGATTAATTAATTTTCATATCGAGCAAGTATATCAATCGTTTTACACGAATAATAACATTGACATTTTCCAATGTAAAGTTTATTAATTAATATTAAATCTTATTTATCAAATTAATATTCAATAGTAAAGATTGAATTTAATTAATAATTGATTTTGAAAATTAAGGCATACTTTTTTTTTCATTTATTTTTTATAAAATATTGTAAAAGATAGCCGTTGATGATGATTAATGCCGCTTAAGCATTTTCCTTTGTAAAGTTGTAAATCATTAATCAGTTGATCGCAAAAATCGCATGATTAATTATATAAGTCAAGCTTAAAATTTGATTAATAGATATTTTAAGCGCATTATACATACCCGTTCGAATACTTTCACTAAACTTAAAATATCAACAAAAAAAAATGCAATATATATCCGTGCAAAAAATAAAACCGATATAAACGTACTCCAATAATATAAAACGTATTCTGAATAAAAAATATCTATAAAAAATTTAATTAAATTAAAAAGTCGATTATCTTTCAACCATTATCGTGTCATTAACTCAATCTCAAACGTCTCACGCGGTATCTCAGTTTCGGAAGCTATAGTTTTTTATCGAAACGAGAACTACTTTCAAAAGTAAATTCAAAGCCAAAGAAATATGCTTCCGAATCGTCGACGGAATTTCCATTCCAATTCACGCTCCTTTTTTTCTCGTATCATCGCCGACAGTCGTCTCGCGTGTGTATGCGAATGTTCCGAAACGTTCTTAGCGTTTGAAAATGTGTGTAAAAGCTTCGCTTCTATACATACGTATGCTTGGATATTTTCTTGGATACATGCGTATACGTGTAGAGGAAAACTCGCGATGTGAATTTTAATTGAGCCGTAGCCGTGATCGAATGCCCTAAGCGCGCACCGTTATTCTCCTTCGATTATTTTTGCAATTCTAAGTCTCGGCTTCTTTTAAAATCGTTCATTTTTTTTTTTTTTTTATCAATCGTAAAAAGCAAGGGATTTTAATGGAAAAATTAGCATTGAAGTATTTAAAAAAATTTATTTAAAAAAATCGGAGATTCGTTTTGTATTATGAAATAATATTTCATTATTATACCCTGTGTGATAATATAACACATTATAGCTTAGGTACCAGAATTTAGTCACTTAATTGCATATCATCCAACTCAACAAGGATAAGCTTTTAAAATGCAGATTGCATAGCAGCTGTGCACGCTACGAATATGAAATGTTCGTACGAGATGTTTTTCGCACAAAAGTAAGTTTTATATACGTGCAGAACGAGTAAAGTTCGCCAAAGGACGTATTTTTGTTCGTAAATTAAGCAACGCTTTTCAATACGACGAAGACAAAGTCTAATTTTTCGCACGAGATGTAGAATAATGACTCTGCATTGCTTGTCACATAAAAGTTGTTTATTTATTACACGTAGTAAAATGTAATAAAAAAATGTTGCTCTGATTGAATTACGACTTGTTTAGATTTTTAATCGTTATATTATATATTTTTTAAATACTTAAATAAAACTTTAATATTTTTCTTGGCTAATTTTAAACTAGTTAAAATCGTACTTTAAATTATTTCTTTTCTTTTTTAGACAAATGTCTATTAAACTAGCGAAATAATTTTCGTTTCGATCACCGCAAAGCTTTAAAACAACCATAAATAAAACTATAGTTAGCCAGTTATCAAACCGATAAAGATTAAATTGAAAAACATACATTCATCGAAGAGTAGTGTTGAAAGAAAATAATTTCGCCGACAATAAAAAAAAATGCACATGGCGATCCAAAGACGCGAGGTATAAATATTTTGCTTAAAAAAATAAATAAGAAAAAAGAAAGAAAGAAAAAAGATTAAAGAAAAGCAAAACAATCCAACGATCGCATCGCTTGTCTCGGATGCGATAGGCACGGGCGATCGACGCGCAATTTTCTCGGGCACGCCGATAGCGAAAAGAGAAAAGGATCGCAAGCTCGATCGAAAGAAGAAAGAGAGTTGAAGCGGCTATTCCCTTTCGAAATTAAGAGCAAAGCAATAGAGAAAGAAAGAGAGAAAGAGAAAGAGAGAGAGAGAGAGAGAGAAAGTTAAGGACGGAGCGAGCGCGAAAATAAATCACGTCAGCGCAGTAGCACCGGGGAAATAAACAAATTACTTTATTGGTGCACGCGTGTCAGGCCAGAGAGAGAGAGAGAGAGAGAGAGAGAGAGAGAGAGAGAGAGAAAGAGAAAGAACGCTAGTAAGAACGACCGGCTCCTTAATTACAGCGCCGGTTCACCTGCCATCTGCTTCGACTTGCCGTACGTATAACTCTTGACCGATACACAGCAATATACCTGTATGAAAGAGAAAGAGCAAGAGAGAAAGAGAGAGAGAGAGAGAGAGAAAGAGATAAAGACACACAGGTCTCGTTAGGCGAATGGGCGAAAACCGCTGGGTGTTCTATTATTACTGTTACGGGGGTCGTGTGCGTCACCTACACATGTGTACATGATATAGAAGAACTTCTTTGGTGTTCTTATGCTATGATATTGTATGTATAAGTTTTTCAATTTTTTCATCGCTCGCGACATTCTTTCATTATTTTTCTAGTTTTTTCTTTATTCTTTTCGTTTTCTTTTTTAAACTAACAATGATTTTTGAGATCGGACACGATCCAACTGAAAGGTTAACAAAAGTATGGTTTAAGAATGCGTACGATGTAAAGTGTAAAAGTTCATGAAATAAAAAATAAGCAAGTAAATGAAATTTAAAGAAAAATAATAATTAAAATTTGTAATTTCTAAAGATCATTTTTTAAATGTTATTAAATTAATATTAATTAATTAGAAAGCAAAGCGTCACAATGTTTTGATTAAAAGGGGACGGTTGAATGATTAATTATTTCAAAAATTTAACATTAATTTTATTTCAATTTTAAAATTGAATTTTTTTAATATTAAAAGTTTAACGGGATTTCGATCATTTTCAAATTAATGATTAATGATTAATTGAAGACTCACGAAATACTGTTTTTATTTTCTTACATTAAAAATGTTGATATTTTAATAATTATTGTCTTTTTTTTTTTTTTAAATAATAAATTTTTATTTTTTTATAATTGACGATTCACGTGCACGTTACTTATGCAAATATATGTATATAAAATTTGCAATAAAACGCTTCATTAATTAAAATTGATTAAAAAGAAAAATCGAAATGTATATTACGGGAAGATTAAAGTACGTGAAGAAATTTAATAGAAAAAGAAGAAAAGTGGCAGACTTATCGTGTCGAAGTATGTATACGTATATACATATATAAGCATCAGATGCGAAGGTACGAAGGACTTTTCCACCGTATACGAGCCATACATAAACTACTGTTAATTAGAGAGTAGAATCGTGAATTATCATATTTGTCCACGATGGTAAGTGCAATTATACGAATAATTGCTAATTACTTGCCGATCGTAGAAACTGGTAGGGGTTTAAGTGCAGAGAGCTAAGATTATAACGAATCCACCTACAGCAGTTTCACTCCCTCTTTTCCAATTACTCCTTTATTTTTCATCGATGCCTTTCAAGGAATCATTAAAGTCATACTTCAATTTGTTAACATACCTTTTCTGTATGTATATTATATATATATATATATATATATATATATATATATATATATATATATGTATACCGAAGCAGGTAGATGATCGTTTTATTTATAGATATTACTTGATTTAATTACATTATTTAAAAATATATTTACGTATTTTTCATTTGTGATTTTACTTTTAAGCATACATAATGAATATAATACGTATTATTCACATAGTAAGAATGAATGAATAAAATTTGTTGATAAATAAGAGATTTCAAATTTTTACCCGTTCTATAATTTTGCTCGTTATGCAAAAGGTTGTTAATTAATTATTTACAATGACTTTTATTATTATCAATCTATGTAAATAAAATACAACTTTAATAGTAAAAGAATTAAATTAATAAAAGAAATTTTAAACGCGTAATTTTCAAAACTGTGTTAAAAAATATAAAAATATAATTTTGATTTTTCGCTCCTCATCACCAAACAATATACTATGCATTCTTGGAATTATTTAAGTATAATTTTTAGCTGGTTTTTTTATATGGTAAAGCTATTTTTTAAAAAAACCTTAATTAAATTTCCAATAACGAACAAGCCAAGAAAAAATGGATTAAAGAAGCGGAACGTTTATTAATCTACAAACGATGAAACGCTAGAGTCATCCTGTCTTTCAGTCTTTTCGCTTTCCATTTTTACCAAGAGATGTCTCAAACGTGAGACGTAAAAAAGTAACGCAAAAAAGTAAATAGGTGCCTTGATTTTATTATACTTCTTCGTATTAGTATGCGAAATGTAATTGCGTCGAGCGATACATATTTCTAATATTTTTATAAATACGCGTTACATTTATTGTAAAAATTATTCGATCAGTTTCAGTAATAGACATCATAATGTATAATTGGAAAAAAACATTTTCATCCGCGAAAATGTAAATTTCCTATTCTGAAATATCCAAATACCAGTTATAAATAAATTTTGCGTTAAATTCGAACATAACCGTTAATTCGATTGAAATAATAGAAAATTACGTAAATTTAATTATATTTCCGTTTTAATCTTTGAAGAGAAAGGATTGCGTAACGATATTTTTTTCCCATAAAATCAAAGTTAATGTTTAAACATTGGATAATCTAAAAAAGGTAAAGTAAAATTTCCTGCTAGTATTCTTACCTGAAAATATTTACACGCATACGTGTGGGTGTACGTAGACGTTTACACAATTGTAAATGACTCAACATAAACTATTGGTTTACTTTGCTACTATTTTTTAAAAATATAAAATATTTCTCGAATGATATTTAACGATTTGATAATAATTTTAGTGCAGTTTATTAATGTTAATTGCAGACTAAAATTAATAATGGAAATTTTATCTTTTTTGATTACAAATAAAATTTTCATAAATTCGTAAATTGTTTAGTATTATACAATAGTACTCGTGCATCTATACATAAACCTCGATTTAATTTTATTAAATTTTGCGACAAGTAAAATTAAATTCATACTTAACATTCAAACTAATATTATTTCTTATTGTTTTGTATTTTCTTCGAATTTTTTCTACATTCATTTATTTTTATATATTCTCGAGTATATGAAAAACTTAATATTTTTATTCTTTATTTAATTGCTCAAATAATTGTTATTTTACACGAACAGTAATAAATTATTGAAGAAATAAGATAAAAAAAAAAAAAAAAAAAAAAAAAAAAATAAAGAAAACAAAAAAAAAGTAATAATTTAATTGAAAACTAAGCCTAAGTAGAATTACTTATTACCGCGATAGAATCTAAGAGTTAGTTAAGTAGATAGTGTATATATATATAAAGAGAATATTAAAAAAGTTTTTTTTTGTAACGAGTTCGATTAAAAATTTACGTGACTGTTAAGCATCTCACTTTGTAGTAAATTAAATTTAGAATGTTGATCGCGAGATAGGCTCAAAGTTAGAAGCGGTTCGCTGTGTGATGATCGTGAAATACGATGTGATATAACGCGTAGAAGTTAATTTTAATAAATTACTTCAAATTTAATTTTAATTTTAGATAATCTGTTTTAAAAAAGTTATTATTTATTAGAAAACGCAGAGAAGAAACTTATTTCTTATCAATATTTTCTTTCTTTTTTTTATTTTCGCGTTTTTATTTTCAAATTTTTATACCATACAAAAAAATTAATATGTGTACCGGTTTATAGAAAATTTAGATGAAAATTAATTTAGTAAAAAAACAGAACTATATGTAAAAAGTTATAAAATATTGAATCATTGAATATTTTGTATAATATAATTTTTTATTTTCAAACAATTTTTAACAAAGAATTTTTAATTTCTTAAAAAAAAAAAAAAAAAAAAAAAAAAAATTAAAATGAATAAAACCGAAGAAAAATAGACAATCGAAAAAGCAAACTATATTAAAACTAATAAGTAAGGAACAAAGAATTCAAAAAGTGATTTAAAGATACTTTTAGTACCACGTGGAATACTTTATCGTACGCAAAGAAATACGATGACTTACGATTATGCAAAATTAAGAGTAGAACAAAGACTACAAGCATATTACCGTAAAGCTTGCTATTTACGAGTTTTCCCGTAGCACTTTTGGTACGTCCGTGTATATTTGACAACCAAAGTAGACGTTCCTTTCGTAGACTTTATCTATTTCACTGTACAAGTAACAATTGATTTTTATAGCTCAAAAAGTTAATAACTTTGGTCGTCGACAAAAACAATCTTTACTCGCGGTGGCGAAAATTAAAAATATTTTTACTTTCTCAAATATATTTATAATTACTCGAAGAACATTTAAGTTTATCGGTTGGTATAAAGTTACAGCAATAAAATACATTAACACTCAATGACCAAATCTTTAATTAAGCCCATTAAAATAACAAATTCAAAACATTTTCTCTTTGCGTCCCAACCAAAAATATCCTCCCCAGCTCATATATTCATTCTACGAATCCCTATGCTCTATCCTTCTCTCTCTCTCTCTCTCTCTCTCTCTCTCTCTCTCTCTCTCTCTTTCTCTCTCTTATACTCTTCTCCACCATCCACGTTTTCACGATAGCGGAAAAAGTGCAGGCTTTGAAATCTACCGATAGTCAAGCGAGAAAGAGAAATAAAGAGGAGGGGAGGGAGGTGGTAGAGAGAAAGAGACAAGCTTTACACCCACGTGTGTGTGCCGGTAAACACACGCCGGCGTGAGAAGGGTCTGTACTCGCGCGCGGCGCACCGTGTGTAAGAGAGACGCCGCGGACCGAGAGAGAAAAAGAGAGAGAGAGAGAGAGGGCGATAGGGAAGAGAGGTGGGGAATGTGAAGCCAATGGAGAACGGAACACGAACTCGCGGAGACAGCAGTGTCTCGCGAGCTACGCGTCCCGGTGCACCGTTTCATCCGCGACGTGTTGTAAGCGGGTATTCGAGCTTTCGATAACTTACGCGAATTATTATTTTATTAAATTGGTGTTTGAATAGTGGTTATGATGTGATAGCTTTGTGCGTTTGATGATTTTTTTTTTTTTTCGTTCTTTTTTTCATTTGACGAACGATAACGATTCTTTATGGATTTTTGTTGCTTCAGTTCGTAGTGTTATTTGTATTTATTTATTTTATTTATTTTATTTTATTTTTTTCTTTTTTTTTCTAAGAATTTCATGTTTTTCCCGTGTAAATAAATGTATCATTGAAATTAAATTACCGATCTTTGTCTTATACACAAATTTCTCAAGTTTAACCTGCTTTATCGAAGTATTAACATTGATATCGAGTTATATTATGAGTAATTAAAAATAAAATTCATTCGATGATTTTATATTATAGCAATGATTAAAATGTTTTGAAATTATGCTTGAATGGTATAAAAACGATCGTTTTAGCATTGTATAACGGAAGCAAAAAAAAAAAGAACATTGAAGACTGCAAAGAAAAAATAAAGAAACAAAGCCGATAATTTCGAAAAAGAAAAAAAAAAAAAATAATAAAAAGTAAATATGCGTCAAAGACGAAGAAAGACGACGCGTATCTGAGTATGGGGTATAACCACGATGCACCACCCCGACAAATCAGTCCCGGGCTTCGCCGCCCATTTGTACTTAATACTTCTGCTCCTGCCGTTGCTAAGCGATCCAACGTGCAGCTCGAAGGGCGGCAGGATAAACCTTCACCGCTCCGCGAGCTACCGACAAGCCGAAAGTAGCCAAACCGAGGGAGGACTAAGTCGCGAGCGACGAGATACCGACAGCACATTGTTACCCTCCGCTTATATCCACATCAGACCGTATTACGGACAGCCGACGGCGCCACCGTTGAAGCAGCCAATGCGAAGAAAATGCTGGCTGAGCTGCGTTTTACTCGTCGAACGACCTCCACCGGTCTGTCCACCTAGTAGACCTCGATTGCCGCCCAAATATCGTTACCCACCGCCGGATTATAGAATACCACCGATACATTGGCCCGGTCGTAAACGCGGTAAGTTAATGAGGAAATTTGTGGGATGTTTCTTTTTCTTTTTTTTTATTATTTTATTTATTATTATGACTTTGAGGAAGTTTTATTCGCCTAAGGACAGCTGATTGTTACAATTTTTTTCGTAAATATTATTTTGTTATATGATAATTATATGACATGATGTTATTAAAATATGCGATATTTTGTAAACAAATGTTTAAAAATCGGTTAAAAATGTTTCCCTTTCTCTTCGTTTTAATAAGCCCAAAGTAATTTTCATAAAATTTCCATTATTGGCGTTGAAAATTTACGCTTAAATCACCCATTTAAATAAATGATGCTTATATAAAATCAATTTTCCAAATTTCTCCTTGAATTCAATGCATCGCCTTTTCATAATCTATATATATTTGAGATTAGTATTGCACAGACGCCATGTGCGTGCGTCGAGTCAAGTTTTACGAGCTTCTTTTAGTTTTGGTTACATCGATAAGATTACGTTGCCATTTTTGTGACTTGTTACTATTGACATAGTTTTGTCGTATTGTCAGTTGTTTATAAAAAAAAAAAAAAAAAAAAAAAAGAAAAATCGTGCCAACCGATAAGCGCGAGTTTGATTTAACTAGTATTGAATTAAGTCACGACAACGATTTATTTTTATATAAATTTATCACAGTTTACGTTTAAGAATAATTTATATGATAAATTTGAATAAATTTTAATCGTGCGATTAAAAATTGTAGAATATACTGTAAAGCTATTTATACGTTTAAAACGAAAAAAAAGTATCAGTTTTAACTTTTCAACTTACGGTAAACATATCCAGTTTCTTTCCCTTTTTTTTTCCTCTCTTGATTTTTTTTTATGCTTTCTGATGATAATCGCAAAAGCGTATTAGAACTAGAAGAAACTCGATATGCATTGAAATTTCTATCAAAGTCTCTCTTGTTTCCGATGACTTTCGTTATACATTAAGCAGAAATGTTTGGCGAGCGCCAGACATGAGAGAAAAAAAGAAAAAGAAAATGTATCGCTCGGTAATAATTAAAGGCGATATCGCGCGTATTAGCTTTCAACTCAAATTCGCAAATAGATTGTTTAAAATTTCGCCAACTCGGCGCTCGTTAAAAAAAAAAAGAAAAAAAAAAAATTTCACTAACAGCGTTGAATTAATTTTAGCGCTTATTGTAATACATTGGATTAAACATTTATAACTTAAATATTTTCAAACGATTAGTTCGAATTGAAATTCATTTTAATCCATTACTTTTTAATTGAATTATACATAAACGGTTGAAAATTCTTGTTTTAATGATAACATTAATTGTATACGTGTACCGTATTATATTCATTATAATATTAAATATTTCGATAGCTTCGCGTTATTATTTATTCTATGAGCAAAATAGTAATCTAATTTGTTTTAAACGTACAAATTTTATCACACATTAATCTAAATATATTTTAAAATTTAAATCAAACGCACGTTATTTGTTTTATTTTTATGTATGTACTAATTTACACGCATATCTCACTCGTGTATAAAACATAAACGTGAAATTTTACAACTTGTATTCTATGCTCTCTTTGCAAAATCTCTATTTACGTCGTACGAAGAGTTATGGGAAAATTTGTTCCTGCAAGTTTATGGCCGTACTCGCTAGTCCAAAGCAAATTCCTTTGTACTCTCGATCATTCGACCAAAGATTTATGGATTGTGAATGCGGAAATATATGGAATTTTTTCTTTTCAACAAAATTATTTAACTTTTAATTTTGACATTAAACTGTTATTAACTGTATGACAAATTTCGTTGCGAGTGAAAAAAAAAAAAAAAAAAAAGAAAGAAAAATTGCGCATAGCGTAAACTATTTTCTACTTGTTGTTCCGCTTTACAACTATTGTTAACCGTGTAATGGTGGCAAACATATAATTTAATTTTAGACGATAATTATAATTATAAAATATATTCGATAATATTAGTTGAATAATAAAACGCATTTTCAACCTCCAAGAAACTAGAACCATATTTACCGAGTTAAAATTTTCATTCGGCATAAATTGTCAATATTATCACGAAAGCCTTAATCAAAAACTGCAATTAATCACAATTACATTACAGCGGGAATAATCTTAGCCGTTCGTCTCCGAGAATAATCGTGGCAATTGCTAAATAAGAAGCTATTAACTCTTTTCTCTTCGCTATTCGTACACGATCGCACCAAAAGGCAGCGCACGATGAAAGCAAAAAAAGAGCAACAAAGGAAAAAGGGCAACGGAACAAGAAAAAAAAAAAAAAAAAAAAAAAAAAAAAACGAAATAATAATAATAAAAGAAAAAGAAATAGGGTTATACGGGTGACGGTTTAGTTCGCTCTAAAAATATCGCGGTTATCGACACGCGTGCTCTTGCCCTCGGCGAGCGTGCGTCATTCATACTATAGCAGCGTTTCACTGGGTACGCTAGATTGAAAACAAACCGTACGACGACCATTTTAAACTTCCCTTAACTTCTTTTATGCCAATATGCAAGAGTGCGAGCTTTGAGAAAATGTTTGGAAAGCAAGTGAGAAAACACGACGGAGTTTATGAATTCGGTTGTTTCGTTAATCTTTCGCTTTGAACGAATCGCTCGTTTGATACTTTTTATGGCTGAATAACTCGTTTATCGCGCGCACCTTTGCTTTTCATATGCTTTTTAGCTTTTCAATAGAATGAATAATTAAACGCGATTAAAAGTTAATGTGTTAAAAAATCAGTCAGGAATGTACACCGACATACATGAAAAACATTTAAAAGTAAAATTAACGCATACATAATCGTAATACAGAATCGCTTTTATCGCTCCAAATACAAATGACCGTTGAATTAATGAGAAACCATCGAGTCTATTATACGCACAAAGGAAAACAAATAAGGATAAAAGATAAGTTAAAACGAAGGACCAACGTCGACGATGGATCGCACACGGGATGCGAGCTTTTAGTGTAAAGCTTCTCTCCCCTCCTACTCGTGTGGATGTATACGAACGACTCGTATATCGTACCACTGGTATATGTATACGAGCTACACCTTTGTTCGAGTTAGCGACCCCCCCGCTGGCATCCCGTTTTTCACGTGGACACTTCGTATATGTAAATCCTCGCGTGCGTGTCTACTTAACTTTGCGTGATGTTAGGAGATTATATAGTTTGTGTCTTTCTGCTTTTTTGTTGTTGCGATTATTATACTAAAGAATAAAATATTAAGGGTTCTACTTTATCTCTCTCTCTCTCTCTCTCTCTCTCTCTCTTGTTTGTTCAACTTTTAGCGGTTTAGAGGGAATTTTGATAATAATTGTAAATTTGTTTATCTTTCCGTTTTAATTTTTTTTTTTTTTTTTTTTTTATCGATTATTAATTTAGTTTCTCTAAATATGATTTACATGAAGCTTTCTTAAAGATTACCACCATAGCAATTATGCACAAGATTTTATTATTCTTTTTCAATAAATTCAATAATTATCATTGAATTATAAAAGTATAAAACATTATTCTTTTAGTTACAATAAATTTTAATTATTATGAAAGAAAAAGACTTCAAATAAGCATCTTTGCATTTCTCACAAAACGTACCCACACTCGAGCATAACATACACACATAAAAGAAATTCTCAGCAGCGTATAATTCGTAAAGTGAACATCGTAAACAACGAGCTCGTCGTTTCTATCCGTCGTCGTCTATTAACCGTAAAAAAAGCCTACCTCATTCTCCCAAACAATACGATCACGAGAAACTGTAGAAAATGTAACTCTCGTCAGGTGGCCCTCGTTGGCAAAACGAAAAAAATTAAAAAAAAAAGCATCTCCTCTCCGGTTCGTGGTCCCACGAACTAAACGAAAAATGCCCGCACACGTATCATACATACATATATATATGTGTGTGTATACAAACGAGGAAGATTTAAGCGGTAGCGAAGCTCGCGTCTCTTCTTTGCGCGCGTGACATGAGAAATCGCGAGGAGGTGAGAGCACCGGTATATAGGGATCGCCCCTGGTGCTCCGCAAAAAAATTATCTCCAACCTGTGTATTTATACATATATATATTTATGTATATACACACCCTGGTGATGCTCGAAATTCTCTTGCTTCTTCCCCCCCCCCTCTCTCTCTCTTTTATAATACGTGAACGAGAACAAGAAGGAGGAGGACGACGAGGAAGAAGCCCGGGGCGGTCTGTGTTAAACTACCGCTGTGGCGGCACCTTTTGAAAATTCCTATACATCGTCGCCGATATCTCTCCCTCTACGAGCAAGTATGCGAATAAATATATATGTGCGTGTATGTATGTATGTATGCATAAGTGTGTTGTGCATCGGCAAGCTCGAACTTCCTTCCTGTGGGTGTCTTCCTTTTTTTACTTTTGTTTAACTTTTGTTCGCCGTGGCCGAGGAGAAGGAGTATCTATATCGAGTTATGTAACGGGAGTAATCGGACTCGAGCGATAATTGCGCTGCGATACGTTCGCGGAAATTCCGCGGACAATGCGTCGTTCTCGTGCGATTTTACTTTTTTTTTTTTTTTCTTGCCTCGTTTTGTTTAACTTTTTTTTTTTTTTTTTTTTTTTTATCGCGGTACTTACTTCCTGAAAGCGAGCGCGTGGATGAATGCAAACCGTGAAAAGGTTTTGATCTTTTGATAAATATGAGATGCTGCAGGTTATGCATTACTTTTTTTTATATTCCTTTAGTTGTTCGTTGATAAAATTTTAATTTTTTTTTTTTTTTTTTTTTTTTTTTTTTATTATTATAATTTTACGGATTAATTTAATTTAATTATTACTCAGACTGTAGAAATAAATTTAATAACTTTAATAAAGATTCATAAAACTGTGAATGTTCTTTGTATATAACTTGAATTTTCAACAACATTAATTTTCACAAATTTATGCAAGTAATCAACAATTTATTGTTTTGAATATTCAGCTCATCGTTGATCTTTAAATTTGTTTAGTAAATTATCAAAAGAAAAAAAAATTACCTGTTATAATAAAACATAAAATAAAATCATGGGTCTTTTAAATACTTTAAAAAATTGCTCCGATTCATGCATAAATTTATTGTAAATTATTTTAATCTTTTAAATGAAATCACTTCTTAATTGATTATTTTCATTTTATTCCTCCGTTAAATGAAATAGCTACTTATTGTAAATATTAAACTCAAACAAATATTTTAAAAATTAACGATTTTTATTATATTTAAAATTTTTCACATTAATCGACGTTCTTACGATAAAATTATTTTATTAATCTGACGATCAACAGTTATTCAAAACAAGTTACAATTAATTATTTGTTTCGGATAATTTTCAAATATTAGTTTTATCTTAAGCTCTATAGAATCGGTATCAATTGTTTAAAACTTTAAAAATAAAACATAATTTTTATGCATCGGCAATAAAAATTTTAAATACGGAGTAAACATATATTGTCAAAATAAAACTCTGACTTTTCTAGATGTTGCACTTTAAAAAAAATTTCCGTTTTATAAATCGGTTGCATAAAGCCAACGAAAAATTCACAAATTAAAAACAGTTACAACGCAAGATGTAACGTACTGTAGAATAACTTAGTACGATAATTCACGTAGAATGAAGTAATAAATTGAAAACAATAGTAAATCTATTCGGTAAACGTTATATCGAGTCGTAAACTCAGTTAACAACGTCACTCGATCGATAACTAAAACCATGAATTGCAAATTTTCACAACGTATAAACCTTCATCTATATTAACATCGCGCGTGTCTCTCGTGATCTCGCATCCTCATACATCTTCGCGGAAAATTTGTCGCCGTACTTAAATCGGCACACATACTTTATACTTAGACAAATACACGCGCGCCGATCCTCGATCGAATGCACACAAATGCCGATCGCGTGTAAGTAACTATAGCGTTGGTAGACTCGCTGCAACAAACTAGTCGACGAGCGAACATTTCTGGATAAACGGTTACGAAGCTCGAACGCATCATGCTTGCGTTGAGTTCCGTATACGTGTTTACGAAAACCTCGAATTAGAGGCCGCTTGCGAGAGCGCGCGCGCTACACCTGTTATTGAATAATAACGCACGCGCGCCCTTTTTTACACGCGCGCTTGTGTCGCTATTTTTCTTTTTTTAATTTTGTTTTTTTTTTTTTGTTTACCTCTTTCATTTTCGATCGCGCATCCGTTCCCTGATAAATTCACCGTATGATTGAGGGTTCACGAGGCGAATCGTTGCATGTAAATCAAGAAAACGTCGCAAATAATGAATTTTGGCAGGTTGTTGGCGGTACGGTAAAAAGCGATCGGTAAATTACTGTAATGGAGCTTACGTATATGGAGAAGCAATTATATGAGATTATATGCGTAAGCGTTGCCGAGGTGCGGTCGCGATGTTTAATTATACATATGCCATCGGTGTCTTAAAATATTTATATAAAGGTGTAGTTTTGATTATCTAACGCGAAGTGCGTTAAAAAGAAAAAAAAAAGATCGGTCGTATTTACCGTGGTTATAAGTGAATTTATTGGATTTGTTTTCGCGCGTTTATTTGTGAATAAAATTAATGAAAGAAGAAAAAATCATTAAATAATCTATAAAGATTTATGTTTATTGAATTATAGAAATAATTAAGAGATTCGATCTGTTTTTTTTCTTTTCTTTTCTTTTTTTTTTTTTTTTTTAAATAAAGAATTCAATGATAGAAAGAAGTTGCGTGTGTGAGATATATTTTCTTTTTAGAAAAAAGAAATAAAAAGATAAAATAACCGAGTAAAAAAAAAAATACTATATTAAAACAGAAATTATGCACGAGTCGAGTAAATTTCATTTCATTTGAAATAGCATTTGTCAAATACTGATGTAACACTTTACCGAAGATAAGAGATCGGGCGAGAAAAATTAAATAAGTTCTGTAAAAGTTAAATTACTTGTCGCGTAGCTTATGTAAATTGAAAAGAAAAAAGAAAAATAAAAATATTTAGTAGCTATTAATTAAGTTATAAAATCATTCCGGACGATTTAATGCGAAAGACTCATTTTAATAAAATGTTATCGAAATGTACATGTATATATATGTATATATGTATATTATATACATTAATACAGATTCATGAATATCATCCAAGTAACGACAATTTTATCTACATCTCTTTTCAATATAAATACATAAATATCGCGTAATATCACTTTTCGTGTTTTCACATCGGATAAGAGAAGTGCCGGTTAATAATTCAGTCGCGATATTTTTCATTACGTAAAGGCTATATACAAGTTTTAGGCGTGAACCAACTACACGAGATTCTTCCTCTTCACGTGCCAATTTCTTATCTCCCTTACCTTCTTCTTCTCTCTCTCTCTCTCTCCCTCTTTCTCACCACAAATTTTTTATCTCTTACTCCTGCCGTCGTATATACTCTTCTTATCTCCCTTTTTTTTCTTCCACTCTCTCATACGCCAGCAGACTCTTTGATTTCGAGCGATCGAGATGCGCACCGCGCTGTTACTTCAGTTGCATTTGAAATCAAGAGAGAGAGAGAGAGAGAGAGAGAGACAGAAAGACGACGACGACGAGTTGGTTTCGTGCTCACGGATGCGAAATTACCTACCTGAACGGATATACGCAAACGTTTACACCGACTCGAGCTTACGGCTTCGATTCCTCCGAGATCTTTGTGTATACGTATATACATATACGCAAGCGCATCGCTTGGGTTAAGTACACGAGGGACTGGCAGTTTGCGCCTTGCGACCTTGGCTCGCTTCTCGCGCCGTTCACGCGGCTGGAGAGATCTGGAAATGAAAAAGGTACAAGGAAGATGATTTCTTTAGGGCTGCGCGATTGAATTATCGATAATGTTCCATTCGCTGTTCTTCTTTATTATCTTCGCTTCCGTTTTGAAATATTACGCATGTTCTATCGTGTACTTCTTTATTTATTTACTTTTTTTTTTTTTTTTTTTTTTTTTTTTTTTCAAATATTTATTCATCGACGATAGAGTTTCATAATATGAATAATACTTTATTTTATGCGTATCTTATTATGTATTACGATATCTTTATAACAAAATTTTACTTACGCGTTGCACAATAATTTTATCTTGTACGATCTTTAGTATTTAAAATTTTTTGATCGCTAATCCAAATGTAAATTTCAATAAAAATGATACACCAATAACAATTTAATTGACGATTCGATAACGTAATGCTTTATAATGTAAGTACATTACTTTAAGTCGAGTTTTTTAGTTGATAAATATTTTATATCTCTAATTAAATTTATATTACAAAATATTTTTAATGCAATTGAATAGTTCTTTTAATAAAAAATTCCTTTAACGATTGTCAATCAAAATTTTCCTCGTTTCCATTAAAATTTCATTGAAGCTTTCACCTCAACTGCAATATTAATAAATTGATTTTATATAAAGAATCGTTAAATAAACGAAGTTTACATTTATACCGATCTCTACCAAATAACAGCTTGCACGGCTCCGATTTATGACAAGTAGATCGCTATCGGGTCATCCGTGCGTGTATATACGTACACACCGAAGGGAAAGTTCGTCCGCGATTTTGCGAAAGAAACGCACCGCAAGTGCATAGGGTAACGCATATCGTCTCGTTGGAAAGTCTGTAGAGTATCTTTATCGTTCGCGAGACCGACATCAGCCGTTGGGTTCTCATCATTTTTTCCCCTATTTTCCAACAACGACGACACAATAAGAAATGGAAAGAGAAAAAGAGAGAGAGAGAGAGAGAGAGAGAGAGACAGAGAGTATAGAAGAAGAGACTTTGACGAGAGAGGCTCAAACACGCGTCTACTGTGTATGTGTGTGTGTGTGTGTGTATTCACGCGCAGTTATCCATACGCGTGCGCTACACAAAAGTATACAGTAATCCGATATGTGAAATCATTTTGGAGCGTTGAGTTACCAAGAATCCAGCGGTGTAAGAGTTTCAACCGCATTCGGCACAACCTGCGTTTAACCGAGCCCCAAGATCGCTTACTACCGATAATATTAAATCGGAAATCGAATTTAATAAGTTTTTCGATATATTTTGGGGTAAAAATAACGCTCATCGGCTCGGATAAATTTTAATTTTTTTCTTTTTCCTTTTGGTATATTTTTTTTGAATTATGAAAGGACTAAACGATACACGGTTTATTTAAATACGTGGTTATTACGATTAAAACTGTGCTTTATAACTGAAAGTTAACAAAAAAATTGTTTGCAAATCAAGAACCCTGTTTCACGTGTAGCGCGTGATTTTGACAACATTTTTTTCTCTAACTAACCTTCGTGAAAAAGATTGTTGTCGCTAAAAAGATAAATAAACATAAATGAAATTAAATTTGAAGCTATAAAATTTATTTTAATATCCACTTTTATAATTTATAAATATACACATTGACGTTTAAATTTCATTCTCGAAATATAAGCCGACATTAATATTTTACTTAACGTTTCGTGAAAGCAAACGACAAATCTCGATGTACACCAAAGCTTGAAAATTCAGCTCTACAACGTTTAATACATCGATAAAACGTCGATAATACTCGAGTATCTCGAATCGCAGCAAGCGATAGTTTGCACGAATTCAACGCGTAAAATTTAAACCCGATCGGCCGATTGAATTATTTATCAGGCCATATACAAGTTCCCTTAACAAAAGTCAAGTAAAAGGTATATATACATATATCACCTCGCCCTCCCGTGAAAAAAAACACTTAACACGCGCGCACATGAACGTAACAACGCCAAGCGTGTGATGTTCGAATACGTTTACATGCGCTTTGCGATACCTCGTGTGCACACGCATAGCCTCCCTCGCCTATGTTATGATAAATGTTCGTTGCGCGATACGAGAAGAAAGAAAAGGGTAAGAAACGTGCCCAAAGGCAATATAGTACTCGCGTGTGCGTATGTGCAAGATCGGTGTATCCTTTAACGAATCGGCATCCTTTATTTTATTTTGGCCGCCTTGTTAAATCGTCAATGTTTGTATATATATATATATATAGATATAAACGAAGCGCGAACCTTTATTACTCCTTTGTACAATATACTTATTTACGATATCTCGGTTTCCATTAGGCGAGATTGAACGAGGCGCTCGGTGAGTAAAGTCTCCGAGCGACGATGATCTTTTAATTGATCCTCGACGCCGAGCTGTCGCTGCGTATGTACTAGTATGTGCACAGTGCGTATATCGATAATTGCGAATGACTCGATTTAACGCACTCATGTCTCTTTTTATCAATACTATTTGTGATTAATCTCTGCCGTAATTATCGTGTTTGGGATGCATTAAGCTGAAGTTTATATTTATTTGTAAAATGATGTTGATGACTTTTTTGTTGGTGTATTTTTTTTTTTTTTTTTTTTGTTTTTTTTTTTTTACCGATTTATTGATGAAATTGAGTAGTTGATTTTATAAAATATTTGATTGAAAATCGTTTGCGTTTATATTGAATGATATTTCTTGTTAAAACTTTCTATAGAGTTTAAGAAATTTTGAAATTATATCAATTTTAACGCAGTTGATTGACAGTCGACAGGTAAGATTTGAAATATTCTTTTCCTCTTAATAGTCAAATAGACACTTGCCAGTTCTGCGTTATTACGACATAATAATTCTCAAAAGTAAATACACCGTGGCGTTTTATTTTTCGTGATCGTACATTAAAAGTAAAAAAAAAAAATAAATGTTAACAATTATTACTCGATTGAATAGTGAAGTTACGGTTACAAAAAAAAAAAAAAAATAAATAAAAGAAATTTCACTCCGCATGGTAAGCTAACTAATGAGTTCTTTTTATTTGCTTTTTACATACGCATACATATAAGTGACGCACATATCGCTTGTAAGGTACTCTCATATATATATACATATACACGAATTATAAGAAAGAGATAAATTCTCCTGTCACGCGATCTTTACACGCGAGTTCTCATTTCTCCACGCTCCTGTTAAAATTATCGTTATTATTGTTATTAAGGATGTTTTTAGAAATGCACATATGTGACCCTTTTTTTTTTCATGGCTCGAGAGCTATCTCAATTATTTTGACATGCGTGATTGCGATTTCTCGGACTACGATTTAATCTTAATGATCTAATTGTCTATATTTACGTGACTATGTATTTATTTAAATGCTAGATATTTTTTGCTTAAAATATAATTTGCTCAAGAAACATAAGTTTGAATTAAAATAAGATACAAATAAGTACTAGAAAATTTATTAAAAAAAAAAAAGTGAGAAAATAAATGGATCGCAGGTTTTATGTGCGATAAAAAACAGTAAGTTGTATAACTATTTGCAGTTAGATAATGTGACCATAAAATTTTAGTATAGTCAGAGTGGTAAAAAGTAAATTTATCTGCCTTAATAACCCAAAACCACAAGTATAAATAAAAACAGTTAAAAATAGAAAAATGTTATTACTCGGTACAAGAAGAAGTAGTTGGCGTTAAATATTACGAAAAATTAATTGAATCGCTTTTATAATTAACTAAAAACGATGAAAATACATAATTATACAAAGTAAATTTTATTAAAATTCGGTGCATAATATTTTATTTACTTAATCGAAATTAATAATAGCGGTTGTAATCGTAAAATATAATTTTTTTATAAAATTTTAATACTAACAAAACTAACGATGGTTAAATAGTGAAAATAGAAAGTTTAACAAGTTTTAATTTCTCTAAAAATTTATTTAAATACGTATATATATATATATATATATATATATATATATACATACACACACACATATATGCATGTTAAAATTTATGACTTCACCGTTAATAACAAAATTCCTCCTAATTTCTCATCGATTCACATTCACGTGAAAATATTTTAATCGATAAGGAATTTTCAATTAATATGCGTTCCTTATTCGTTAACATCTGACTTTTAACACTTTGCCGGTAAAATAAATAATTCGTAGAAACTCTCTCTCTCCCTCGCGCACACGCGAATCTATACGGAGCTACGGCAATAACCCAAACCGTTAACTTCCAATTAAAAGAGCCTCGTTGATGTTAATACCACGGCAATCGCCATCTCGATTTTCTAAACGAAAACTCCGGAGCCCATTAAACACAACTTCGAATCCGCAACCCTTGCATAAAAATCGCCGCGTAGATTCGCGCGAAAATTATTCATTCGCATACGTACATGAATTAAGCAGCTGTAATCTAAACGACTTAACTCTACGGTATATCTATTCGTCAATTAAGCAGATAGAGAAATTTTCCATTTAAAAAGCTTTCTTTTACAATATAATCTGAAATGTAAATTTTTTTTATAACGCAAAGCGTTACTTTAATCTTTATAAAAAATGGAACACGAATACAAGACGCAGTTGAATCGTGCGATTAGCTCGTGCGGCTTATTGCTGGATTATGTTGAGCTACCGGTACCTCATATAAAATTAACGCTAATTGCGTTTATTTGCGTTATAAGGGTGCTAACTTTAATTATAAGCTCGTATTATATGGATTGGACGTACTTTTACACGGATCGTGTGTTCGCAAGTTTGTTGCTAATTTAACTTTGCTATTGTATAAACGTTAATTTATTATCGTCGTGTTTAGCGTAAACTTTTTTTTTTTTTACAATTTTTCTTAATAATAAAAAAGAACACTTATAATTGAGTTATTGATAATTTTCATTTAACTATACATATATAAATATGTAAATATTTGATGGATTTTATCGATACGATATAACGTGAATAATTATGTAAAAGTTTATTCTTAAATTTATTAGCTATTTCAATAAACTAATGTTTATTTTTTCGATGGATTTTTTAACTTAAATATTAAAATAATTTGTCGTAAGATAATTATTAGTTTATATTTTTTATTTGATCTTTTTTTTTTTTCAAAATTGTCGAGAACCGACAATAATTTTGTTTCATCACTTTCGCAAAATTAATACAACGATAGATTGAAGTTGAGCTCGAGCTGCGTACAATAATTAAATTAACACTCAGATGTAAATAGTTATGCATGCTTTGAGGATTGAAAAGAAAAATCACGTGAAACTCAATCTTCGTCTCGATCTGACTAAATTTAATCCTACGTTGAAAAGGCATTTGTTCCGTTAAACATTAAGCACTGAAAGTAACCTCTGGCGATAGAAAAACAAAAACAAAAAATAAATAAATAAATAAATAAATAAAGAAGAAAGTGTATAAATAATCCACAAGGTCATCGCAATAACCAAAGAAACTCAACGACTTCGTCTTTCCTACGTAATTCGCGCGCGCGCGCGCACATCTGCACTCGATCAATTACCATCCGCGTCTCGTCGAGAGAGCGATAAACCATCCTAGCATAAAAAAACCCAAACATTCCAAAGTCGATCGAGGTAACCTTTTTCCCGTACGCGTATGTATATATGTATATATATATATGTTTAAGAGAAATAAATATCAACCACGTCTGGCCATACTCAACGGTTAACCACTGCGGAAAAATCAATTGGGAGAGGTTTGCGAGATGGCTTATACGTATATGGAGTTCGTGACCGATCGCGCATCGGTTCATCATCCAGCGGATAGCGCTTTTTAATATTCGACTCGTTGGATCCAACCACCCCGACGTACGTATCGACGTTCGGTGTGTTATTTAAACGGGACTTTAATCAAGTCTTGCATATATGTATATTTGTATATACATGAAATATTTGCGTTTCTTTCAATCGATGTGTCATCGTTTTTCTTTCTTTCTGTCTTTTATTTAATTTTTGTAAAATAATGCATGCAGTCGGTATAGATCGTTGAAATGTTGAATCGTACGGAGCGATAACTCTATTGACTCTTCGTATGATTAAAAACACTCAAATAATTTACATAGTCTTAATTTATTGGTTTTTTAATTATTTTTATTAACATTGCGTTATGTGACATGATGTCAAATTTTTGACGCTCGCTCAGATACTTAATGATAAATGATAATTTATTAAAATAAATTTGAACTCAATATTGATATAAAAAAGAAAAAAAAACATAACAAACAAACAAAAATATAACAATAGTTTTTTGAAACTAAAAGAAAAATAAAAATTATTTCTTCATATTAAAAAGAGAAGAATAATCTTTTTCTTTGGAAATATTGAGTAACCTGCAAAAAAAATACATTAATATTGTTATAATTATTTAAAGCTTTAATTATGATTAATTGATATGAAACTTTGTACTGATGAACTTGAACTCTGTATAAATCTATAGCATAACTTTTGTCGCATTTAAGAAAGTATAAATTTGTTTCCTTTGGAAAGGTGACGTCTATCTAAAGAGAATATATTAATATCTATTAAAATGATACAAGTTTTAATAATATAAAAAATAAATCGAAAAATTTACTTTAAATGAAATTAAACGATTATTAAAAAAAAAAAAAAGGCTTGCTTTATTGTTTAACTCGTCATCTATCGTAATTTTGACCGTATTACCATAAAAGATTTCTCACTGACTGTCCTTACAACATCTGCAAAAAAATGAATCAATGAAATAAGGTATATAAAATATTAACATTAAATCAATTTCATTTACTTATGCAATCACCATTATTATGTATAATAGATACATCACTTAAATATATGAAACTGTTTTTATTAATGGGAACAATATATGAACTTCGATCGAGATATATTTCGCATTTATTATAATCGACATTATTTTCGTTAATCAAATTAAGTGAGACGTTTTCGATCAAATACCATTCATTGAACTAAAGTATTAAAAAATTTGTTAACTGTAGAATTAAAATATAGAATACATAAAAATTAAAAGTTATCTCTATAGTTTTCTCCGATTTTAAGGCTAATCGACGACAATACAGCATATTTTATTAGTATATCCATGGATCAAATAGAAACGTAATACTGGATTATCATTATATTTGATGATAGATTTTTCTACTACACAACCAATATATCTAAAACTGAAAGAATAATAATTATTACAACAATCATAAAACATATATCAAAACTAAAAGTTAATATTAAAAAGAAAAAAAAAATCGATAAAATAAACAATGCCTTTTAATATCATTAATTATATTAAATGATATTATATTCTCTCGGATATTATATTTAACTCGTTTCGGCTTCGAGACTTCTTTTTCACCTGTACTTTTATTTGACGTCAATGGACTGATGCTCATGATACCCGACCCATTTGAGAAAATTGTTAGAAATCTACTGAAATAATAAGAAAAAATTATAAAAAATTTAATAAAACAAATGTTTGATTATTCACTTTATACAGTTACTACGTATTATTTATACATTATTCAAGACAATTATAATTTCAATCGAATTTGTTAAATTACAAAAGAAAATCCTTGTAAGACTTGTTTTTACTTCGTAATCGAAAATTGTTTTTGAAAAAAAAAAGGATATAAATTTGAAATATCATTACATCGATCTGTAATACGTACATATGATTGGTAAATCCTTAAAAAATGAATACAAACCTTTAAAATTTTTGTATTGTTTTATATATTTTACATTAATTAACTAGAAAAAAATATTTACGCAATTGAATTAGTTTATTGATTATGAACATTTTTTAATTGCAAATAAAAAATAAAACTCCAAAAATATTTTTTACATAAACATTGAAATAAGACAGTCAAGAATATTTTGAAAATAAATGACCATACAAGATGAAATAACAAAGGGGAATCTTGGTAAATTTGAACTCGGCCACAAATAAATAAATTAACTTCTTTGCGCTCGCATCAAGAAATCGTTACGGCGCTATTAGTTAACGTCGCGACTCTTTCAAAAATCTATCCTAGAAGGCATAAAGCGCAATACGTTTACCGCCCACATCGTTTGTATAAAATCTCGCGCGCACAGCTCGAAAGCAAAAAAAGAAAAACAAGAAAAGAAAGATAAAGAAAAAGGAAAAAATAAAAGTCAAGGCGCGCGCGCATGAGAGAGAGAGAGAGAGAGAGAGAGAGAGAGAAAGGAAGCGAGACGCGTTTAATCAAAGCGAGAGCTTTGAATGAAGTTCAGTGTAGCGAGCGCTCGCGCGCGTAAGTAGTAACGATTTTAAAAGATTTTTTTATTATTCCGATGATTTTATGAATCGATACGATAAATAACTCGAAGTTATTAACTTTGAAATATGGCTTAATGTGCTAAGGGTGTAATTTAATTTTAATGGAATCTTTGACATTTAACATTTCATTAAGTTGAGCATTTTCAAAAAATTATTCTACCTTCGTTATATGTATATATACTTATAGTTATATACACGTATACGGTTAATTCGATACAGCTTTATTAACAATAAATTATGAATTTACATTATAATAGAGATCGTTAAAAGAATTTTTCTGCAAAACATTTTGCTCCATTAATCCCCCCCCTTTTTTTTTTAACGCGATCTAAAGATGATATATATATATATATATATATATATATATATATATATATATATATATTTTTAACGCTTTTTTACACTTATAAATAAATTTTGTTTAAAATACAATGTTTATTCCGCGTCTTTAAAACTAAATATCGGTTGTGTAATTATTTAGCGAATCGTTTGAAATGCAAACAATTTTTTTGAGAAACATTTGTAAACAGCTTGTAAAATTAAATTTTACCAAGTTATAAATATTGTAATTTGATGTTATAACATAATCGTTAGTCGCAACAAGGTAAACAAACAAAAAAAAAAAAAAAAAAGGCGAAGCTCATATACGTGACGATCGGCGAAAGCTCAAAACGGCGCAATCGATTTTCACAACGCACATAAATACATCAATAAAATATTTTCCTTTCATTTTAAAATCTCTCTGAAAATAAGATATAAAAAAAAGTAAAAAACATACGCAAGAGGCAATAATAATGTATTCATAGTGGAGAAAGTTACAAAGTAGTCGTAGAAAAACAAACGGCAGAGATCGGCACCGTAAACGCACACGTAGCGCTCGCTGCACGAACGAAAAAGAAGAAAAAAAAAGGATGGGGGGGGGGGGGGGGAAATTTCCCGAGATTCTCCAAACACCTGCGCTGACTCTCACACCAAAGCGCAGACGTCGTGTAACGCTGTAAGAGAGCGGCGCAAGAGGAGCTCAAGCTGTGCGTGTAACGTAATCGAGCGCGCGCGCGTATACGTACCTCGGGCATGAATGAAAAACGACCGGTTCCGCAGAGGATCGACGACGTTGGCCGTTAAGATGCGTGCGAATGCCCGATGCCGAGGCAGGAATAATCTTCCTCGCTCGCTCGCTCTTTCTCTCTCTCTCCCTCTCTCTCTCTCTCTTTCTCTTATCCGCCGATGCACGTGCGCGTGTCGGTATGCCATAGGGAGGTGATCGCTTCTTAACTTACACGGCCGTCTCGATGTGCGTGTGCGTGCGTGTGTGTGTGTGTGTGTGTGTGTGTGTGTTTGCGTTGAACATCGATTCGCGATCATTGGACCTACGGGTGTTGCAACAGTTCTTGCCGAACTCGAGGGAATAAATGTACTTTCAAGTGGGCCACGGCAAATGCCGGGCTTTTTTTATCGTCAACGAATTTGAGATCATTCGTTAATAGTTTTTTTTTTATAATTTATTGTTTTAACTTTTGTTGTTTTGTCGAGTCATTGAAAATATTATCGGGCTTTGTTAAAAATGAAATTATGAAGAAAAGAACAGAATATCAGAACAGAATAGTATTAATCAGATAAGAAAATATTGAAAATTTTCATATCGACATTGACGCTTTAAATTTTGTCAACTTTCATAAAAAAGAAAAAAAACTGTTTTTAATTTATGTTAATAGAAACATCTCTTTGAAAACCGTTTTATTACGCTCGTTTTAAATCGAAATAACTCAATCCCCGAAGCATTAAAAAGTTACGAGGCACTTTCTTTTGTACGCGCAGGCAATTGTTTATCGGAAAGATTAGACCTTATTTCTCGAGTGCCTTTGGCTAAGACGAAGATTAAGCAAACGTTGTAAGGTTCACTTCCTGTAATATTAAACCCAATCCAATTGCGCGCTTATAATTTTCAATAATTTAGTTTGTACTTAATAAAGATCGATTGTGTAATTAGTTGTTCAATTTTCATTTGAATGGTAAATATTGATTGGAAAGTTTTAATTGACTTTCGTTTCATTTAAAAACTTATAATTAATTTAACGAAAACCGTTAAATTTATACCATTAATTTGTGAATGAAAAAAAAAAAAAATTTTAAATCGTATGCACGATTATATATACATGTCACGAGTGTGCACACAGTTCTAAATTTTCATATAATAACCTATAATAACTGAAAAAAAAATTGCAAAATTATTCCGAATGCAGTATCCAAAATTTAATGAATGCGTATATCGATCGATCACTTAATCCGATAAAATAAACACCGATGACGTATACTCGGTGCAATTTTGCATAACCATAAATCCTTTCCGCCCATTCTTTGCTATTACAAAGATATACGGACGCAAGTGCGAGCAATAACGCTTCGCCTTATACCCGAAACTAAAGCGCGATCGTCAAACGGTTCGAAGGTAATTATACTCGTTTCGGTCGTTCGCGCGAAACTCGCCTTATGCAAAAAAAAAAAAAAAAAAAAAAAAAATCCAAACGAAAAAGAAAAAAAAAAGAAAATTCAAGGTGGGAAGGGTATGAAAATATACTGAACTAAACGTTCCAACGAAAGTATATGTTCTTCCGCTTCTTGTCCGTAAAAAAAAAAAAAAAATAATAAAAAAAAAAAAATAAAAAAAAAAAAGGAAGCTCTTGAGTAAACTATATCTCACGCTGCGCGCGAGGACGCGCTTATTGCGCGGCACGATAAATATTATTTAATGACCAGTCTGAACGCACCGGAGTGCAAACGATCCTTTCAACAGTCGTCGCGCATCGATTTCGCGCTCGCCCAACATAACGCTAAAGTAAAAGGGAGAGAGAGAGAGAGAGAGAGAGAAAGAGGACTCGATTTACGATCATATTTGGCGTTGATCATCTTATCCTCCTCCCCCTCTCCCATACTCTCTTTATCCAACTATATTCCTCAACGAAATTGGCCGATGCGAAAAGTCCTAAAACCTTGGTAATTTCCGAGCGCGTAATACAACCGATCGACGCGATTTTTAGCTTAAAAAGTCCCCTTTCTTCGTTATACTTTTTACAAACGGGCGCTCTTTCGCTCCCCACCCCGTTGTTTTTTTTTATTTGTCCTCCCTTTCATTAGGTCTTCTTCGAATTTTGTTCCCGCGCTCTTATATACCGCTTCTCACCTCGCGCACTTACTCTCGAGATTGCTATCAGTTCCATAAAGTTATCAAGAGGCTCTTATTATTCTCATCTTTTTTTTTATCTTCCGTTCGTTTTTTCCTATTTTTCTTTTGTCCGTCTTTCGATATACAACGTGTTACACGCGGTTTGTAAGCTTACGCACGGAGAAGCCGGTGATTCGTTTTATTTTTCTTTATTTGTATTGCGCACGGATGGGCGAGCACTGATTGAACAATTTTTTGAATTTTATTAATATCTTTAAAACTAACGACGTAATGATACCGTGCGCACAAAAATTATTAACTAAAAAGTATATTCGTGTATGTTTTGGTGAGAATCGAGCTGTGCGTAACTTTTGCAAATTCCTTTCCCGTCAATGAAGTCTCAACGCGATGTGAAATTTATTCATTATACAAGTGTCGATTGTGTTCATTAAAAAATAAAAAAAAATTACGACGAGATATCGATCTTTTCGATTGTATTTTTCAAAACATTCAGATAATAATGAGGCAATGTTGTCCGAGCAAAAGTTTGTGTATGCAAAAGTCGAATGGTAACTTATCAACCGGTAGAAATGAACACACTCCTTATCTTGAAATCGTGCGCTTACATCAGTTTAAAGGCGAATAATGAGCTGTCAGTGAAGATGAATCTTGGGTAAGTCGCGCAACTTGTACCTAGATAGTACACGTTACGAATACGCTTGTTGTTACTTTATCTAAGAGTTTTAAAATACAATAAATATTGCAACGACTGTTAAGTTTTTTTTTTTTTTTTTTTTTTTTTTAATTTTTCTTTACGGTTCTTCATTATGTTAAAGGGTTTTTTTTAACTTCGATTGATTAATGCTTTTGTAAATTTTGTACAAGCCGATAATTTTATTTGTTTGTACATAAATTTAATTAATTAATTACGGCAAAACATAAGGTTATATAGAAATTGATTTACTTGAAAAATCAGTCTATGAATTATTTTCATTCTTAGAAAAAGAAAATAAATATTAAATTTTCTATAATTGAAGATAATCGCTTGCAGTATCTTAATAAATCATATAACATATCAGCGTCAACGTTTGTAGTAAAAAAAAATAAAAGAATATATAATATCGTGCGCGCTATTAATTATCGACAGCAATGCAGTTTAAAACAAAACAAAAAAAAAAGAAAAACAAAAATTAGAATGCCTAATTAATATAATCACGTGCTAGCGCAACTATTACAAGTATTAATAACATTAACAACGTAAATAAATAAATATTTATGAGAAAATTCATATTCAAGATGTAACCCAATTAATAATAAATGTAAAACCATGCATAAGTCGAATAAGAGACACGCGAAAGTTACGGCGTGTTATATTTCCTCTCGGACGTGCGTAAAATATTAATAGACGAAATTCAGTGAAATTGATCATTAAAATTTAATATTAATTTTCAAATGTGATAAACAATTACAAACGTCATCGGAATAAAGTATAAGAGGCGGTTTAATTCTTAGGGTGCGTTTAATTGTATTTCAATTTTACGAATATAAATTTTCATTGCCTATACGTTCGCTATAATATTTTGACGTTTTTTAACATAAATTTTAACATTTTATTGTAATAGTGTAAACATTTAAAATAAAATTACAATAAAATTCGATCGATCGATGATGGTTTTTAAACATTTATTTGAAATGTTTAATAAAAAAGAAAATATATATACCGTGTTCACACATATATGCATGTACTAGTATATAGAATTACAGAATTAGACAGAGATTATCTTATTATTATAAAAACTATAAGCTGCAAGAAATTTAGTAAGCTCTATGATTTATGAATTGCGGGTTCGAAAAGCTCAACAAACAAATTTTCCCGTCAAAATAAAGAGAGCGAAGAGTCGCGCGCCTCGGCGACGTTACACCCATAAATAAAGCGAATTTTTCACGATACTATAAATCGCGTAAATTTGAATAACGAAACATGTTATTCAGCATAATTAATTTATGTTCAAATATACATACATGAATAATAACATAACTTAAAATGCAGAGAGTGAGAGAGAGAGAGAGAGAGAGTGTAATGATAAAAAATACACAGCGTCGTCGTCGGGCCGCGTAGTTTAATTAACACACAAGCTGTCCGCTAAATCTACACTCCTGCACTCGTGTCTAGAATTTCAACATGCAAATTCAGCGTACGAGCGAGCACGAAAAGCGAATAACACGAAAGTAAAAAAAGAGAGAAAGGGAGCTTACGCGCTTACAACTCCGGTAGGACCAGTATCGTCGAGTGGGCGTCGTCCTCCACCTCTCAAGAATCGATTGATGTATACCTCGATCGCACAGATCGCCATCGACTTCGTATATATATACAATTTATGTATCGCTTCGTACTCTATATTCGAGAGCGAGTCAACTGCGTATAGAATGATTCTCGCTTTGTTTTTCACAAATGTAGGATTTTAACTTTTGTGGAAACTTCTTCCAAGACTCGATGACGCGCGATTAGATATAAAGCTAACGCTGTTATCTTCAACTAGCTTAGACAAAGACTATTGAAAAATGACGTTTATTGATTTAATCTAGATATGCGTGGAGAAATAATGTTAACTTTTTTAATGAAATTTTAACATTCCTTTATCGGTTGCATTTTTTTTCACACTGTTTTATGTTACGATAGTGTTTTTTATGTATTTTTTTTCTTTTCTTTTTTTTTATCATTATTAGAAGTATAAATTAACGCGATGGTAGTTTCAAAATAGTTATTAATAAGTATTGACGTACTTATGGCAATAAATATTAGTTATTAAAAAAATATTCTTACACGGATAGAAGAGATAATTAACTTGATTCACGACAAATAATTTTGAACAAAGAAAAAACATTTTCTTGACAAAAGATTTTTTAATTTTAGTTTTATATTAATGTACGTCAAAAGCCAAGAGTAAAAATTATTTAGTCAAAAAAATGTTTTCTTTAAAATGATCAAAATTATTATTGAGTCAAGCTAATTCTTCTACCAGCGTGTAAATGCTTTCAAAATTTCCAACAACGATACAAATCAGTATAAAATTTATTACAAGTTTATTTCATAATCAAAAATATTTTATTTGACAATATAGTACATATGAGCAAAATAGTTAATTTTCGCATACTTTTATCATGCAATCAATCCATACAATATAAAAAATCGATATTATCTCCATTTTAGCATTAAAAAATGACGAATAGATGCGAAAAATGCCTTTTTTGTGCATTAGTTACATAAACGAATCATACGCAATTTTTTTTTAAAGTACATTAGTAAAAAGAAAAGTCAAACCGCACAATTACATTTAATAATGATCTATGAAAAGAAAAAATAAATAAATAAATAATTATAATAAATAAAATATTAGCACAAAATATTCAATAACAAAAAATACGTTTGCATGAAGGTTGAATTACATAAAATTTAGTATTTAAATGTCAATCAAGTTTTTGTTATCACTTCGCAATGCGCATTCCATTTTTCACACAGATATTATCGCATACTTATATCTTTCATACGATAAAAGCATATTCAAAATCGAGACGAAATCGTTGATGTTTTTTTCTTTTTTTTTTTTTTTTTTTTTTTTTCGAAAACTACATCGACGCGATAACAAAAAAATTAACCGAGAACACGACGTGAATCACACGAGTCCCAAATCGCTTCTTAATACGTCCATTCGGTTGCGCATTAAACGCCGTATTCGTGGACTATAAAATACGAAACAGGTATTTTTACGCGTTAATTCATTGTTTCCGGTCGTAAAAGCCCTTTCTCTCGGCGATAGCGTATACATACCGAGACACCAAACCGAACAAACTCGTTTCTAAACCTTTCGCTCGTGCAGAGTACACAAGAGCGGCGTTAGGAAACTCCACAGAGACTCTCGACGCGGAAATCGTCGAAGACAACCCACGCTGTAATATCGAATAAAAGATAATAAAAATTATGAAAATCCCTCAAAATAAATCTCCCTTCGTTCGGACGCTAATCGCCATCGCAACTCTCGAGCATTTCCTCCGACTAAGAGAGAAAGAGGGAGAGAGAAAGAGGGAGAGAGAGAGAGAGAGAGAGAGAGGCTTTGAGAGACGATCGTCAAGGATTTTCACTCGCGGAGGCGCGAGCGCGTAGGCGTACCGGAAGTCTTCCTTGCAAGCAGAGCCACTCAACTTGTTCAACCGGATGCGCTTTCGTTGTGTATTTAGTATTGTAACTGCTCGAGAACTCACTTATGATATATTATATTAAATCCGCGCAAATGTTACGAAAAATTAAACGATACGAGCGTTTATAACGTGAGAAGTAATCCTTCTCGCGATTGATTATTATAATTTACGAGAGTTCTTAACGTTACTCGGCGATTTCTTTTTTTTTTTTTTTTTTTTTTTTTTTTTTTTTTTTTTTTTTTTTTTTTTTTTTTATTTCTTTTTTCGGGCCCGCAAGTAGATTACGAACGAGTGATAAGTTGTAATTTACATCGGAATCTTTTCACGCTTGCGGTCAAATTAAGCATATTTAATTTGCGAAAGTATTATTAAACTTGTGCCCACGGAGTTTTAAGTTTTTTCTCTTTCTCATGGAAATTATACTCATTCGTTACAAATCGTATAGCTGCAAATTTTAATTTTAGCTTATTATTTTAACTTGATTATTATGTTTTATTTTAGTAATTGATTTTTTTTTTAAACGTACGGTAAGACGTAGTTATTATACATTGAATAAGTAATTTCAAATTATATGAAATTACATATATTATTTGAACATTTATAAATACGTGTATTATCAAAAAACAAAAATAGATTTTGGAAAGTTTTTTCACTTTATCTAATAATAATAATTATATACGTAAATAAATCCTATTTAACTGCTTTCTGATTCGCGTCAAATATTTCTTCTTTCTAAATTACTCTATTGTTATTGTAACTATCATATTTATAAATTTTTGTGTAAAATTAACGGTAAATACTATTTTATTTGCAACAATTATTATTATTTATATAATAACTATAAATTTTTATACAAAAATCTGCAGCAAAAGAAGAACGAAACATTTGCTTAAGCCAAGCATCGAATAAGCAAATAAGACGCACAAAACGAGATATTAAACATAAGAGCGTTTCTTGGAAAAAAAAATATTTTAATATAACGAAACGAAACGTGCAAAGAAGCCTCGTAAAAGAATAACCTTATCAAGCCTAGCGATCCTAAAAGCATCGGGCAAGCGCGGAGCAGCGATAAAATTCCATCGAAAGAATCTACGGACCCTCGCAAAAAAGGCACGCGATATATAAAACCCTTGCTTTCTCTCTCTCTCTCTCTCTCTCTCTCTCTTTCTCTCTCACTCTCTAACTCGCGCGAGTAAATCTCGCAAGGGCCTCGCGTGTATACACGCTTACGTACAGGCGGAACAATTGACGCCCGAAGGATAAGATTGATCGAGCTTCGCGCCGGTATATACCTTCCCGTACATATAAGAGGGAGATATAAGGAAAGTAAAACGGACTCTTTGGAAAGGAGGAAGAGAGTCCAGCGCAATCCTCTCTCTGTTTCTCTCTGTCTCTCTCTCTCTCACTCGCTTGCTTGCTTGCTCATCCTTCACCGGCCGGACTTACGTCTGTTTCCGCGTACGCGCCGTCTGTCCATCACTGGCCGAGAATATTTCTCTCTCTTTCTCTTTCTCTCTTACTTCGCGCGCGTTAGATACGTACGTGACGGACGTATGGAGAGGGAGAAAAAAAATGATGAACTCTCTGCGTTGCTCTCGGGGTTCAAAGGTACTGCGCGATATCGCGAGGGCGATACCGGCTTACTTAAACTGCACATACTATATACTACGCGTGTATTTAAGGAAATAGCGCGCGTACAAACGTTGGTGTGTTTAGTTCTTTTTTTTTTTTTTTTTTTTTTTTATAGTTACCGTTGACATTTTTCGACTTGGAGGAAGAAAAGAGATAAGGATTAAAATGCGTGTACTTGCTGCTTAGATATATATATGTGTGTACACATGAGCAACGGTTTACGCGGTTACAAGCGTTGCGGGCACCGAAGAGAACCGTTAAAGTCTTCGCACGACGAAATTGCTCCAGTGAAATGAAATTGCGATTATAATAACCAAACGAAATATTTTGTATAAATATGCATGGACTTGTGTATGATGTCGATAATTTATTTTTTAGATTCAATTTGACGTACGTGTTATATTTAACATATAAAATTTATGTTACAAAACATTTCTTTACTATATGCAAAATCATTCATATTTATCGCCCTTCATAAATCAAGCATCATTATAATCTCTAGACACGACTAACGTTTATTCGGATGATTAAAAGTACCTGCGGTTAAAAAAATATCCTTTCATTATAAAATAATATTTTACGTTTAAAGAATTGTGATTGATTTCACAACGAGGGAAACGGTGTCGCGATAACTATTAAATGTTGTATTTCAGATTTATAATTTATACGATGGTAAAAATATCAAATGAGTTTAATTGTTTGTAGACAATATTGTTTAAAGTACTTGTTAAAATGTTAAATTGAAATTATTCTCAATAGAACTCGCGACAAGTATATAATAATATTCTTCATGAAAAAATATAAAAAACATTACAAATTTTGAAAAAATGCCTCCTCTCGCAATTCCTTGGTAAAAACATCGAATAAAAATTCGCTCAATTATTAATATCACGTGCAACCAATTTACCCTTTTTATTTCGCTCTCAGTCATACAACTAAAGTATACAAAACACTCGTTTCGCAGAGTACAAAGGCGCGGTGTTTCTCACTCGCACGCAGCGCGAAACGTCGACTATTCCACAGCGCGGTATAAATCCACCATCGAGGAGTAAAACTTATTCCTCGAGCGTGCACGCGACGAGTGCGCTCGGTTAACGATCCGATAAAAGATTCTCGGGAAGATCTCGGGTCGTTATACGTAGCGCGATACGAAAGACGATTGACTCGCCGAGTACGAGAGGGATGTTTCCTGTGCGGGGATTGTTAAAGAATATCGCGAGGTGATGGCTGCTCGTGTGCTTTTGAGACTTAATCGGAAAATTTTATTTTAACGTTGTTTTTTTTCGTTCGAACGTATGTTTAATGTTTAATGTTTTTTTATAATCATTTTATTAATTATGAAATTTACGATGAAATATCGTGATTTGTTTATAATTTAATAGTAGATTATATTTTAAATTTATATTTTAAAGTATTAATCAATTGTAACGCGTAATATTTATAAATTTTCCTTTTAATTTAATGCTAAATACAATACAAATTGCACACCGCATATACGAGCATTTGATAAAAAAGTATCTAACGAATAAGTTAAAAGTAGACGGTTAGATTTGAATGAAAATTAATAATTGCACAATTATTCAAAAATTTTTGCCCGCAACGTCGTACACAGACTGATCCCTTCAATAATCCACGTTGAAAAAAAAATTTTTCTTCTTACAACGACGCAAATATATTCTCCCGTGAAATAGGACGTTTACAAATCTTCGTAACTAACGCCGTGGTTTTCAGAATAACTCAGCCATTAACTGGAACGAACATTATCCAATTACAAAAATAAAAATATCGATGAGGTTATAAATCTGATTAAGTAATACAAAAGGATATGCGCTAATATCGCTGCGACGTTGGATTTATTCCATGCCACTTTAGCCGTATAGCTTTAACTCTAATCGTTGTATGGAGGTCGATCCTTTTTTATTACGTTTACGCATTTTACTTTCCAGATCATGATATTGGTTTACGCAGATTGCTTTTTGATATGAGGTATTATGCAAGCCTTATGGACTGACTAGTTTGTACATTTCATTCTAACATTTCAATATCGTATTCGATTATTAATGAGAAAAAAAAAAAAAAATAAATAAATAAATAACAATAATAATAAAAAAAAATAAATATAATTGACGCGAATTGGAAATGATTTTTATTATTTTTAATTGTTTCTCGAATAAAGTGAAAAGATGTCTTATGTTATTTGCTATAAATTTTGTTATATACATATACGGAAAGAGAATAAAGTTTATACATGAGTCAATAAATAAATCTTGACACTAATTTACGTTTGAATTTTAAAATTTATATCCATCTATGTAACGTTTATACCAAATTTATCAGATAAACATATTTTTAACGATTACTAAATTTTATGATTTCCAATAAAATTTTTGCTGCGTGAACACAATCCGAGAATACTAATGTAATTTGTTACTTTATAATTTTTCATACATTCTTAAATTCTGTAAACATTACCAATTTAAAAAAAAAAAAAAAAAAAGAACGAGCAACTAAACGTGAAAAATCGCTCGCAATAAAGATGTCAACGTTACAAAGATCTCTCAAACCGAACGACGAATGATCGCCGTTTTACTCATCTTAAGCTCCTTACTTTCTCAACGTCAAAATTCAATGCGAGAGAGTAATTAATGCCGAGGTTACAAGCTATTGTAGCTCTCGGCGTATATATATAATATTACCGAGAACATCGGCACAGATGTACCGACACCGAAGACAAAAACCGATATCACCGGGGATATAAACAGCGTTACATCAGATCACGCGTATTACATATGTGTACACTTGAACATCTTTCTCTCTCTCTCTCTCTCTCTATCTCTTTCTCTTTCTAGTGCGCGCAAATCTAATTTCATGGCTCGAGTGTAGTACTTCTATTCGCTCGGCGCAGATAATTGATGCGCTTGCGGTGCTCTCTGTATGTACTTTAATCGACGCTGTAGTTTTAGCGAGTCAATTGTCGAATACAATGTAATTATACCATACGTACAGCATAACAATTAAATTTACTTCGATAATTTTCACGCTCTTTCTTATATTCTGTCATTATATTTTCTTGAAAGGCAACTTTTCTACTTGTTTATAATTATTAAAAATGTATATTTATTCTTATTTTTTTTTTTACATTATATTATAAATTTTAAGTGAATATTATTAAAAAATTATTTTATAAGAATAAAAAAAAAAAAAAAAAAAAAAAAAAAATTCTTAAATGTAAATCGCAGCTTAAAATCATTATTACTAAGTTATTAATCATTTGAATTCGACTTCGTCAAAACAAGCATAACTTTCATGTAAACAATTACAAGAAAAAATTACCGAAATCAGCAATTAAAGCACAACTATTATTATTGACTGTTTTTTTCAAATCTGTAGCTTACATAATAAAAAAGAAATTAGATTAAATTTCACGCGAATAATTCTAAATCGATCCGTAATTTTTTAAAACTTCTATATAATCTTTAAAAAGCTAGGCTTACAAATTGAGATAATCGCATTTTTTGCATCGAATTGGCTCGATTATTGCGAACGGCTTACTTCGTGGCTTTTGTATTCCCGCGAATAATAAATAAAACGAATTTCAAAGAGCTTATTTCATTGTAAAATAAATGAAAGTATAGCGTTATTTAATCATACAAATAATGTAATTTTACAAAGTAATTAAAATTCTCTATTCTGAGCTAAAATTTCATTAAAAGCGAATCGAGCTCAATAATTATACTCTCTCGCACAAACCTCACGAATCTGGCGTTAATTAAATGTAATTCTTCCGTGTAAGAAGTTTAAATTACACCGCACAACCTTATAAAATAAAATTTACAAAGTTTTACACTTCTTACGGTACATTGGCATTACGCCGACACCAACGTGTTGGTTGAACAACATCCCGACGAATGTCGCATTCGATAATATACACAGAATGGCGAATAAAAATTTACGTTGCATTTTAGATAAAATTCATACACGGCATAAATTGAATTTACGAACCGATTGAAATGCGATAATAATTTTGGGAATAATTTTACCGTATAAATGGCATAATTTTGCATAATATCGAGGCTTTTTGAAATCCATTGTGCACGCTATACTTATGAGAATATTCTCAGTACGTTACAGTACTGTGCGACTTAATAGTCTTCAGTCGGCCTATTATATGCACGCTTACGACGCTTTACTGCACCTTTTTGCTCGTAGAAATTGCTCGTTTGACTATTAAACGTGTACTATTTAAGCGTGTATATACACATAATAAGAAACGTTCAAGTGCAATTAATACTTTTAGCTGGAATATGGTTGTGCATTTGTTTTTACTTTCGTTTTTTTAACTTCATAAAAATATTTATAAATGAATAAATAAAGTTGAACAAATACCCAAAATATTGTATATAATAATTATTGAATCGGTGTATTATTCTTGAAGACATAATAAACTCGTTTGAATAGTTTAGGCTTCAAATTAAAATAATGCTAAATCCGTGAATTTATCATTTAGCGCATTATACCATTCTTTTATCAATAATTATTAATTTTTTATTATATTTATTTATAACAACGAAACAACCAAAATTTACGATATTTTCATAACCAAAAAAATATATACATATAATTAAATGCTGATTTCTTCAAAAAGAAAAAAAAACAAAAAACAAAACAAAACGACGAATAGTATTTGAATCTTTAAGAAAATTTCTGCCTTGATTCGTCCTAAATCATTCGCGTCGCGAATATCATGCATCGCAAAACGCAAGCAATGTAATAGCGTGACGAAGCATTTACGCTTAGCGTCTTCACCCACTGCGAGTATCCAAATACAACAAAACCATTACCGCTCGCTCTTATTTCAAAGGACGCAAAGAGAAGGATAGGCATGTCGATCCTCGTTTCGTCGACTTACTATATTATTACATACATGAATTTCGTACATAAATGAATTCGTAGTCATAATAGATGTATACATACGTATGTGTGATCGATATATTGCGTATCGCACCTGTACCTAATTCAATGTTCATTTGTACGTTATATTTTTTAAAGTACTTCTTAAGATATTTTTCAAAATCAATTAACATCAATCGCCGTAAAAAAAAGGAGCAATTATGATGTATACAATTAAAATACATTTCAGATAACGCGTCAACGCCTAATCTATAAATAATCACGCATATTTACTTAGAAGACATTTCTTTCGTCATTTTTACGATCTCGCAAAAATAAAAAATAAGGTAATTTACCGTCCTTAACGTGTATTAATACCAAGATCCTCTCTTTTCTCCCGAAGGCTTTTGCACCTTAAACCGTACAATTTTTCTAGCAATAATTTACATACATACATATATGTAATATATAAAAGGCATCTTAAAACAAACTACTTTCGTATATATATCCACGCATTTACGAGACTGCGCTTCTTAATAGATTGCAAATAACGATTTTGAAATAGACCATTCATGCGTCGAGAAAAAATCTCGCGAGGTCCGCAGTTAAATAAACCATTTTTCTGTATTCGTTCGCTTCGAATCTCTTTTACTGCATAATTCTGCATTGATATTTATTGATGCAGGCATTACGCGGTTCTTCAATTCGTGTAAACTTCTTTTGAACGAAGAATAAGTACTTTATTTTCTTTTGCTTTTTTTTTCGTAACCGTAAAAAAAAAAAAAAAAAAAAAAAGAAAAGAAAAAAAGTTGCGATAAGATAGTTGTATTGCTTTTATTATTTAAAAAAGAATTATTGTGTGTAAAGATTTCTATTTAAAAGTTGCTTTAAATAAAATGGTAAATGTATCGTAAAAACAAATTTTTTTTTTTGTCACTTGTACAACAAAACGTTTATAAAAACTTAAATAATAATTATTGTCGCAGTGGTACTCAAGTTACTGCAACAACATAAAACAAACGTATGATAACTTACGTGATTTGCCGATTGCATTTACCATTCGATCATTATTTTCTTTTTGACAATAGCAATATAAAACATCTAATTACGTAAGTACATATTTATCGATGAGATATTTCATAAACGTATACTTGAAATAGTTTTACATTAACATGAAAAAGCAGTAGTACCTTATTACCTCGCGAAGCATCTGTTACAAATAGAAACGCTTCATCGATGACGCAAACTGGAATACGCTCTCAAAAAAAAAATAAAAAAAAAAAAAAAAAACGAAATAAGAAAAACAAACGGTAAAGTGTCTTCGATGAAACGCGGGCACTAAATCAATTAACAACGATTCCACGCGCGCATATAATGGCATTTTCATTTCTCTTCAAAATTGGGTCGATCTCGCTCTCTCGTGAAATACATCATCCACTTACAATGCGAGTCTCGCATGCTTGTATAAATAGCCTTTTTTTCAAATACGAAAGTGAGAAAGAGAGAGAGGGAGAAAGAGAGAGAGAGAGAGAAGAAGTAGAAGAAAAAACAGCGCCAGCATAACCACTCCCGACTACTTGTGAATAGCCGAGGCGAGATAAGCGTCGAGTGGAAGCGTTCGCGGGGAGTTATCGGCGCGATTGTGTGAGTCGCGCGGTACGTGAACGAAGAATAGAAGTCGGGAAAAGTCTTGAGAGCGAATATGGTGAAAAAAAAAAAAAAAAAGAAAATAAAACGGCATACCTGATAACGTCTCTTTTTCTTTCACTCTCTTTCTCTTCGTTTTAAAAGCTCGACAAGGCACCTTCTTCTTCTTTTCCAAACCGAGAAATAAAGAGAACTTTATCTTTAACGAGAAAACGAAAGAGATAAAAGAGAGAGAAAGAGAGAGAGAGAGAGAGAGAGAGAGTCGAGAGCATGCGTGTGTGATTTCATGTTTGCACGAACAATCTTGCTCCTTTTCTGATGCTTCCTTCTGGCGGGCACGAAAATTTTCTGGGATTTATCGCCGTTAAGTTGCATACCCGCTGTTGTTGCTGCCGCTGTTGTTGCTCGTTCGCGTTGCTCGCGGGATATAAGGCGACTTTATCTCGCTCTTGCTCCAGCGGTGAAAATGAAATTTCGTTTCGCAGATAAGCCACGACGATGATGAATGTTAAAAATGCTTTTGTTAAATACCTGCGCCAGGATTTAACTTGATAATTTATTTGCGAATTTTTGTCTTTATGTGTATCTGGGTGGGGTTTTTTTCCTTGCATTTGAATTATTTGCAAGGATATAATTCAAAAAAAAAAAAAACAAAAAAAATTGCAAGTTAAATTAATACGTTACTCGAATTGGTAACAATCTCGGTTGGTAGTCCTCAAAATAAATAATGTTTCTTATCGAGATTTATTTTTTAATTAATTTATTTGAAAATGAATTTTAAAAATTTTTCGTTATAAATACATAATTTATAATTTATTGATATTTAATAAATTGTTTTAAAATTCATATATATATATTAAGCATAACAAATATTTTAATATTCGCGTAACTTTAATTTGAATACAAAACTAAAAATGAGATAATTGAATTAATGTTAAAATAATTTTATAATTATCAACTATTTATTATGGCTTGAATTTACACAAAATCGTATTCAAGCAATAATATTTATATTATGAAAATGATAACGCAAAACTTTATCTCTACAACTAATCACAAAAACATATAATGCATTGCAAATAAATTTTTTTTTTTTTTTTTTTTTTTTTTTTTTTTTTTTTTAATTATAACGATTTACTTTTACTTGTGTTTAAAAATTCACGTGGGATTCCTAGAAAACTTGCTGCGAGAAAAAAAAATGATGATAGGAAAACAAACGGGGAACAGTTTTTTTCTCTTATTCACGCAGCTGGTAAAATGCTGCAATGATCTCATAGAAATACGAGGCTTGGTAAACTTTGCACAAAAATAGTACTTACATCATTTAATGGAAAGCGATTTTCCCGTTGATGAATTAAAAAATAAAAAGTTATCATTCACCGTTTAATGCTACCTTTAAAATCAACGATTTGTGCTTTCATATAACTTGTTCGTGCACATTTTTTTTTCTTTGTTTTTTTATTTTATCTCCTATCCTTAAAGGAAATGTTTTTCTATGCATAGTCCTTGCGGCTTATAAAATAATATATCCAGAAAAATATTAAAAAATAAATATTTTTTATGAGATAATATTGAATTAAATTCTTTAAAATTTTATAAAATTTTATTTCTTTATTCTTGTTGCAGCTTGCGGATGTAATATTTTAGGATCAATTTCTTCGACCTGTGATATTATCACCGGTCAGTGTCAATGTAAATCGCAAGTTATTGGTAGACAATGTGACAGATGCTTGGTAAGTTCTCTTAAATTCTTAATATTTTGATTAATATCTTAAAATGTAAATATTACTTATACATATAAAAGATACTTATAAAACTGAAATTTTTCGTTTGAATTTTAAATTATATTTATGTTTAAATATATATGCTTTTCCTTCGTATTAGAATCGATAATCATATACTCTAAATTATAAAACTTTTAATTATTTCCAGATAAAGAAAACTTATATAAAAATAAACTTTAATCTTACAATATTCGTAAAATTAATTGAAACGTAAAATTTTTAAGAGTTTGTTCGTTAACGGTCGCTCTCTGCGACAATAAATTAATCTAGTGCGCATGCACTAAAGGGGTTAACTTTCTAGCCACACTGTATTGAAATACTTTAGCGCAAACCAAGGATAAGAAACGTTTTTTAATATAACCAATGTGTTAACCAATAGTTGGAAGTTTTATCAAAGCAATTTTTACCGATGAAAAATGCACCAGTTGAATTAAAAAGACGTCATGCTTTATCTTTCCTGAGCTTTGAAAACTTATTTTATTATCTCGGCTTAAATAATGCAGATCAGTTTTCGCATTCGATAATTTAGGAAGTTTTTTTTTTAAGCGTTAAACCATTTATTGTTATATAATCCTTTGTAAAATTATTACTCTATTATTAAATGAACATAAGGATCTAAATGGGTGTTATGCTAAAAAATACAATATTTTTATAATATTCTTTAAAAATGCAAAAAGAAAATTATAATTCAAGCGATATTTTTTACTAATTTGTTAAACAATAGACAATAACAATAAATTAATATAAAATGAAAATTTCTAAAACTATGCCTAGCAAACTGCATACAACTGAATATTACGTAAACGAAATTATACGTATCTGAATAGATTTAATTAAAAAAATGAAATTGATAAGAGTTGTTTTAACTATGTAAAGCTATAAGTATTTAACGTTATAACCATCTAATTGACGACGAGAACCAAGCTCGAGCATCGATTTACCGATTTTATAAAACAATATAAAAACGCTTACTTAATTAACGTTTTATTTATTAAAAAAAAAAAACATTTCATATAAAATAATCATCATAGTTAAACTTATATCGTTGCACAGCCGGATTATTGGGGCCTCGCAACAGGAGCAGGATGCGCTTCTTGCGGCTGCGATTCCGTAGGATCCTACAACTCGTCCTGTCATGATTTCACTGGCCAATGCTACTGTAAACCAGGTGTAGGTGGACTTAGATGCAATGCCTGTCTTCCTGGATATTATGGATTTTCTCAAAATGGCTGCCAGCGTAAGATCATTAATTTTTAAGTATAGACACACACTCACACACACACACACACACACACACACACACACACACACACACACACACACACACACACACACACACACACACACACACACACACACACACACACACACACACACACACACACACACACATATATATATAATACTAAAATTAAATTTCTTATTTTTTATTATTATTATTATTTTTTTTTTAAAGAAACGAGTTAAAACATTTGTACGTAAAAGCCGCTCATGTGGATAAACGTTTATGAATTTAATTTATCTATTAATAACATCAACTTATTTTAAATTATTTACATCAATAGCGATTGTTTGAGTTCAAAATAATTATTTATGTGTACTATACAACCATTATTGATTTTATTTTACGCTTAAGTACGAATAACATTAAAATTAATTAATTCATTTAAAATTTCAATATTTAATTGTCTAAGTAACGTACAAACGCATGATAATTATGCTATAAAATATAATCGAAATATATAAAAATGTTATTCAAATAATTACTACAATGCCAAAACGTCATGAGAACGATTTTTGTAATTTAAAAAACAAAAAAAAAAAAAAAAAAAAAAAAACCATTGCAGCGTGCGAGCCGTGCAATCGCGTGGGCCACATATGCGATCAAAAAACGGGTCGATGTTCCTGTCCGTCATTGAGCTTCGGCGAGCATTGCGACCGTTGCCGTCCCGGGAGCTACGACCTTCGACCGGGTCTTGGTTGCCGCAGCTGTGGCTGCAGCGCCGCCGGCTCGGTAAAACAACAATGCAACCAGGTGGACGGACAATGTCCGTGTCGCGAGGGCTTCGTCGGACGTAGCTGTGATCGTTGCGCTACCGGGCATTACGACTATCCCCGATGTCGACCTTGCAATTGCGATCCGAACGGCTCGCTTGGACAATGCGATAAGAATGGACAATGTCCTTGCAAGGTGAGTTTCTTTCGAGATATAATTTAGCGTTTGCTCGAGAATTTTTAGAAAATATGCATGCAAAAAACTTTTATACAATAAAAGTTTTTCATGACAACGAGAAATAAAATTTAATGTGTTTAAAAAAAAAAAAAAAAACATTTTTTAAATCATACGTGTAAACACTTGTTAAAATTATAATCACGCAACGGATTAATTAATCAACACATTTAATCGATACATCGCTCAAGTCGATTAATCAACATTAATTTCGCAGCAAAACACGATCGGCCGCCGATGTAATCAATGCCAGACGGGAACGTTCGGACTGTCCGCTGACAATCCCCAAGGATGTACCGAGTGCTTTTGCTTCGGAAGGACAACCGAGTGTCGACAAGCGAATCTTAGCTGGGGTCAACGGAGACTCCCACGGCCACGTGTTCTTTACGTCAACGATACCGTTAACGAAGTTGTCGTAAGTTACTAGATTAACGATCAATTTACAATAAAATAATAGTTAAAATTTTTACGATAAAAATTATAAATTTTATATTGTATTTTTACAAAAATTTCGATTAAATTTAACGCATGATTTAAATATTTCGTTTATTTACAGATCACGAATTACGGATCATCGATAGTTATGCCATACTTTAACAGCGGATTGAACAAAACGAACAATTTGTACGTCATTCCCGGTACAGACGGTGACGTTACGCTCCCAATGAATTTTTATCGCGAGTGTCCCGTATATTGGCAATTGCCGGATTCTTTTTTACACGATAAGGTAATTTACCGTCACGAAAATGACTATAATTATTGAAATAAGCATTTTATCGTATTCGATATTTTATTTATAAGGTTGTATCGTACGGTGGATTTCTTCGGTTTACCACGATAACCGAAGGTGGTTATGTTTTACGTTCGGGTCATAGGTTCCCTTTGGTTCAACTGCAAGGAAACGGCATTACGTTAGAATATTTTCCGCCTAATTCGAATAACGATAGCTGTTACGTTATAAGGTAACAATAAAAACTTATCGTTGTGAATAAATTTTGGAAAAAATATTTTTCTTTCTTGTTTTAATCAATTATTGATTTATGTATAATTTAATTTATTCTTTATTATTATAACAGGTTTCACGAATCTTTTTGGCAGTTGAAAAACAGGCCAGAGTTTAAAGTTACCAGAGAAATACTGATGATAACCTTACAAAATGTTCAAGACATATTTGTCAAAGCCTCGGATTTCACGGATTTTTCTAAGGCGACGTAAGTTTTCAATCGTATTATTAAAAGTATTTAACAATTTTCACTTATAATTAAAAAAAAAAAAAAAACGAACATACATATTAATACATCAAAATTATTTTTACTTAAAAACATACGAATCTCAGCATGAATAAACAGCCATAAAAAAAACAATAACAACTTGAATAAAATGTAACAGATTACTGGAAGCATCGATAGACGCGGCGACATTAACGTCAACGCATTCGCCGCCGTTGGCAATCGGGGTCGAGCGGTGTGATTGTCCAGCCGAATACAACGGGACGTCGTGTCAGGATCCAAGCCGGGGTTACTACAGGTGGAGGGACGCCAACGTCACCGTCACCACCACGACCAGCTACGTCGAGCTGATAGGTCGAGCTAGACCCTGCCACTGCAACGGTAGATCCGAAATCTGTGATCGCGAAACCGGACACTGCCTCGTGAGTTGTTGTTGTTGTTGTTGTTGTTTGTGTTCACGGTGTCAAACGTCGTAGATTATTCAGGACATGATTAATATTTCGATGCCGGTTACTGCGTTACGTTGCATATTTGATCATTTTAAGTTTTTTTTTTTTTTTTTTTTTTTTTTTTTTTTCTTGTGGATTTGCATTTTTCTGTTATATTTATAAAAGTACATTCGATTTTTTAACAGAAAATATTTAGATTTTTTCCTACTTGTAAAAAAAAATAATGATTAAATAATATACACATTTTCTTTTCAAATAATTTATTACATCGAAAAAATTATGAAATTTATTATACATTCGACATCGCGATTTAGTAATAATTGGATAGTATTTTAATATTTAATTTATAAATATATTAACATAAAAGATAGCGTGAAAAATTATTAATATATTTTGCAGTATTATAACAATCACTTAATACGTTTACATGGGATTTGATAATGACAAAATGCAAATGATATGCGATAAATTTAATTGTAGCGTGACTAGTACATTAAGTGACAAACTGGTTATTGAAACATTTAAAGAACAAAATATTAATTTATTGACCATTTAAATCTCTCTACTTTGCATAATATTTACTCCTATTTTCATTTAACGATACACATGAGTTATTTAAAAATGTTTAATATTTAAAAATTCAAACAAGAAAAATATGACGCAATAAACAGAACAAAAATCGTTGTAGTATATGTCAAGTTCATAGGTAAAGTCATGCATGAATGCACTTGTAACTCGATATATTTTTCCCGTCGATATAAAAAATCTACTTTTATTACTATTATCGTTATTATTATTATTGTTATTATTATTTTGTAGCTTATATCTACATCTCGTTGGCAATAAATATTAGAAATACGAAACTAGCCATGAATTCATATTGTTAATATTATTTGCCAATCACACTTAGACTCGATCAAAACAATGATTTTATAATATTCTAGAATTGTCGAGAAAATACCGCGGGAGCTCATTGCGAAGTTTGCGCGGAAAGTTTCTACGGCGATCCAAATTTCGCCGGTTGCAAGGAATGCCCTTGTCCGCATATGGATAAAAAATTTTCCAACACGTGTATCGTGCGCTCGGACAATGAAGTTGTCTGTGTTTGTAAACCAGGTGCGTAACAAGTAGAAATAATTTTTTTTATTTTCTTTAAATAAATAAAATATTAATGATATTTTAGACGAATTAAAATATTTGCATAGTGCAAATAGTTTGCTAAAGTTATAAAATATAGATAAATATTAAAAAAGAGACATTGAGTGCGATAAATAATCCTAACAACTTTTTAAACTTTAAATTTTTATTTTGTCCGTAATTGATGAGAATTTCAGTTTTTGAACGTTATTTTTATATTTATTTATTTATTTATTTATTTTTTTTTTTTTTTATTTTTTTAAAACATTAAAGTTTATATGTGTATTGTCGTCTATAGACGACAAAATATTATATATGTATATAGATAAATAATAATTAAAAAAAAAAAGAAAAAATTAATATTGTAATACTTGGTATTATGATTTTTAAGATAAACATATAAAATGTTAGTAAATAATAAAAGATTTTTTAATATTTATATTGAAAAAATTAATGAAACCTCGAAACTACGAAAATTCGGAAACCTGCATGATATAAAAAATCTTAAGCCAATCATCAAAGTGAAAAATCATCTAAATACCTCTTCGTCATTAATCACCAACACAGGTTATGCGGGTTCGCGTTGCGAGCGTTGCTCTTACGGTTACTACGGCTACCCGAGTCAGATCGGCGGTAGCTGCACACCTTGCAACTGCAACGCCGCCGGTAGCGCGAGCGACGAGTGCGACATCGAGACCGGACAGTGCAACTGCAGGCCCGGTTCTACGGGCCGTGATTGCTCCCAGTGCACTCAGTTGAGGCACGTCTTCATCGGACAGCTCTGCATGTGTGAGTTTTTTTCACGATTATTATTCGATTTGATTCTTTTTTTTTTTTTTTTTTTTTTTTTTTTTTTTTTTTTTTTTTTTTTCTTCTTTGTTTGGTGGTTTTTTAACGGAGTCTTTTATTTTCAAGGCATGAAAATTCTTGTAATGCAAAATCTTCTTACCTATCAATTTCCGTTTGTAGAAAAATAATACTTACATCCTTTTTAAATCAACAATTATAAATATAATACAATAAATGTATATGATAATCATACAGTTTTACTTTTTCAAGATGAATTTAATTTACATTAGAGTATGTGATATCTAAACAATCATTTTGGTTATAATAATCGAAATATCTTCATTCCAACAATAATTTTACAATCGACAGCGTGCGACGACAACTGTACCGGTCTCCTTTTGAACGATTTGGACGATTTGAAGTACAATTTGATAAACGCAACGACGCACATTTCCACCGGCTACATCGCGCCACCTTGGGAAGAGCTCGCCAACGTCGACGACAACATTACGATGTTATTCGAGGCGATAAATGCGCGAAGAGAATTCGAAGATAAGTTGAAACACGTGCCATGGGAAAGCTATAAATTATTTGCGAAACGCGCGGAAGAAATGTTGAACAAAGTAATTCATTATGCTACTTTATTTTCATTTATCATACCGTATGTTAAAAATTTTTACAATTTTTACATCAATGTTCGTTTCAGGTGATCGAACAAGCGAACGAAGCAAGAAGTTTAAAGTCGCAATCTGGTGATATCGAAAACAACGCGTATAGTTTAAAAATGGAACTCGAAAGTTTGCGAAATGAACTTAACGGTGAGATATTGATTATAAATTTTTTATAACTTTCATTAATTTTTTAAAAAGAAATTTCATTTTATAAAAACGATTTGATCGACAGATACTGTATTAGAAATTGTTCATTACGGAAACGACGATAAAAAAGTTGAACTCAAAAAGGCTCTTAAAGAAGCTTCAAGAATATTGGACAATATGAAACTTGTTGATTTACCGGAACGAATGATACCGTTTCAAGTTATAATTGAGTACGTTCAATAATAATCTAAACTTTCATTATCCCATAAACATCATTACTTTAATAATTCATTGTCTTTTACAACAGCGAATGTACCGAATACATAAAGTGGTTCAACGAATTGCTCGAATCAATGGAACCGTTAACGAAAGCCAAAGAAAACGCTCACGTTATTTCAATAAAATTGAAAGATATGATGAAAATAATGGAGAACACTATGGAGACTATGTTCACCTACGACACTTTATACACCGAAATAAATATGACTTACGATGTTTTATCGTATCAGCGAGAAAATCTTAATGAAGTAAATACAGCGATCAAAGAATCACTCGATCAAGGAAAGGCTCTTGTGGACGAAGCAAGAGGATCTATTATTGATAGTGAAAATAATTTACAGGTAATTTTTTTTTTTTTTTTTTATTTTTTACAATAATCTTATTTTAACACATTTTATTAAATTGCTGCTAAAATTTATCAACGATGTCGTTTGTTATTCATAAATTATAAAGCTTTTTTTATTAAATCATTTAATTTTTTTATACCTTTGCTACTTTGTAAACGCAGGACATTCCGGAAATGAAAGATAAACTACTGCAATCTATCGATAGTCTTGCAACGAAAGAAGACATTTTATACCGATTGAATTACGAATATAAAAATAAGTACGTAGCCCCTGCAGTAGCCCACGCGCAGAATCTTTCAGATCACGTTGATCAATACGTTGGGTAAGCACGTAATATATTAAATATTAAAAATCAAATTAAATCTTGATCGATTGAAAAATCTTCTTTTTTTTTTTAATGCCCTTAGATTATTTTCGGAAACGAGAGCTCAGGCCGCCAATCCTCTTAAAGCTAGCCAAGCGTATAAAAATATTGTTGACGGATTGATGGAAGCAAAAGAAGCGGCTATTGATGCGAATAATGCTATCGATGGCGTCACTGAAAAGGTATTATTTTTATTTATGGTAATTAATTTTAATTGTTAAGTTTACGAACAAAACTAATATGATACATATATTTAAAAAACTATAAAATACTATTATATTTTAGAATCTTTATTTATTGATTACGAGTTTATTTTCCTGCATCTTATTAATATTAACATTTTAAGATATATCCCGACGGTCTTGATTCAAATTCATTATTGGACGATGCTTTGGAAATCGAAAGTCGATCGAGTAAGCAATTAGAAAGGACGAGCAGTCATAATCAACCTATCATGCAAGCTAAAGGCCAAATTGAAAATCAAAAACAATCGGTTGCTGATTTGAAAGCTTCCATAAACAGTACCGGCAATAAAGATAATCAAATAAATATAAAATTGAGAGAATTGCAAAGCGATAGTCGAAAAAGTAAGCTTTTTTTTATAAATAATAAAAGTATTACATTATTCATATTAAAAATATAAACATAAATTAATTTTACATTATTTTTATAGCACAAGAAAAATTAAATGTTTTATTGGATATAAATATGGAAACGGATAATTCTATCGCAGACACAAGGCAACTTATTCAAACTTATCAACAAGGTATAACAGACGTTTTGAATCCTAAATTACAAGAACTAAAGTGTGAAGGAGATTCCAAAATAAGTCTTGCCAGTGAAAAACGTAAGTTTTTAAAATGTACAATATTGCAAAAAATATTTAAAAAATAAATAAATAAATAAATAAACAATCCTAATTTATTTTCTTTTTTTTTTTTAACAGTTGCAGAAGCACAAAGTAATATTAAACGAGCGGATGCTAAACTAACGAGTCTAGCGATAGCATCGGTCAAGCGACAAGTAGAATTTGACAAATGGAATGGAACATTAGCTGCGAAATTGCAAATTTTAAAGGATAAAATTGCCGAAGCAAGAAACACTGCCGATGGAGTTAGTTTGATTTTTAATTATCATTCCGTCAAACAATATGGAATATTATATTTAGGTAAAACTTTAAATTTATAATTTTTCAGATTCGAGTTTCCTTAAAATCGGCCGAAGGTAAAAAATGTATAAGATCGTACAGACGACCGGACTTGCAACCGTCGTCTACTACAAATATCGTTATGACTCTTGCTATTCCACATTATCAAAACGAAGGATTATTATTTTATCTTGCAAGTAGCGTAAACGTATGTAATAATTATGATCATTTCGATAATTTAAATTTTAATAACATTTCGTTACCGTAAAAATGTTATCTTTACAGGATGACTTTATGGCCCTTGAAATGTTCAATCGTAAAATAAGATTCGTATGGAATATGGGCGGCGGTACCGGCGTTATCACACATCCGGAAATTCTCGAAGCTGAAAATCCGCAAAACGATTTAATGTGGTATCGCATCGAAGCCGAAAGGTAATAAACGATAATTTAAATTTAATAAACTTTGATTCAATTTTTTCATTAAAAACTTTAATTTCAGAATAAGGCATCTTGGAAAACTCACCGTGAGTAGGCAAATGACGAAAAATAAAAAGATCGTAACCGTGGAGAACAAAACGAGCTCCGAATTCGGCCACTTTGATGTATCATCGATGGACCGAGTGTGGCTTGGGGGTTTACCAGAATTACAACTAAAACCACCGGAATTATTAGCTTCCAGTGGTTTGCCAGGCTGCGTACATCAAGTTATTTTGAATGGCAAACAAATCGGTCTTTGGAATTTTATCAGCACTGCGCCGGATAATGCTTGTAAGCCTTGTATCGAGGGGTAAGTTTAAAATTTGAACGATGACATTATTTATCTTAACGATTATTTCGAACAATGGAATGCCGATTTTATCGATGAAATATATCATTTAAATTATTATTCATTAAATATAACTTTGTTATTTTGTTTAAACTTTTATTTTTTTTTCTTTTTTTTACAGAATTGAAAACTTCAGCAATGATATAGCTTATAGTTTCAATGGAGAAGGTTACGCAGTAAGAAATCGCGTAATATCCGGTCCTTACAATAAATATATTTTTGGAGTCTCGATCAACTTTAAAACTTACGATGAAAATGCTATACTCTTCCTTGCAATAGATCCTAGTAATGTAAGTTTATAGGACATTTTAGAAATTTCATATAATTCAACGATGCAATATTAAGAGTTTATAGAATTTAAAATTTTTTATTAAAAACATACCAAGAGTAATCATAATAAAATAATTTTTCATACTTACATTTTATTAAAATTGTTCCCTGTTTACTTTTTCAGCCAAACGGTCACATAATGATATTCCTACGCGAAGGCCGCGTTGTACTTCACATCGTCTACGGGGGTAACGTAAGCCTCGAGATGTCCTCCTCGTTCCGTTACAACACGGGTAACTGGACAAAAGTGGACGCGTTCAGACAGTTCCAACAACGCACGGGTATAGAAAAATGCAGCTTCAGCATCGACGGCGAGAACGACAAGCAAATAAATGCACCGTCGCTTCAACCAAGAAAAGAGGACATACCCGATCTCTCGAATGCCAAGTACTTTATCGGTGGAGTACCGCCCACTTTCCGCGTGGATAACTTCATTTTACCTACCCATGTTTCATTCCTTGGCTGCATGTCCAACATATTTGTGCAAGAAGGCTATGATCCCATGGCTGAACATTATTACGGTGTCGAGTCTAGCTGTAAAAATAAAGTATGATTGTTTTTATTTTAATATTTCTATAATTATAGATTTCCGATAAAGTTAACCTTAATCATTTTAAAATATCATTGTAATAAATATGATATTTTCTTGCTAATCAACATTCAAATATATATTTGTGTGTAAGAAGGCTTTAGATAATCAAGCTAAAATTACTTATTTTTTTTTTTTTTTTTTTTCATATAATAATTTTAAAAAATTATATTTAATTTAACTCTCTTTTGCCATTTTAAATTTGAATTTGATAAAAATGCAACCTTTTGTATTATTTATTTTTATAAATTTTCTTAAAACTAAAATAAAACTTTTTATTACAGCCTATGACCATTGTTGGCTTCTACGGGGATGGATACTTAGAACTTTCTAGTTTACAGCTTCGAAAAAAATTTTCTTCGGTTGGTTTTTCGTTTAGGACATTGCAAAACAATGTTATGTTACTACTTTCTACGTTCCAGAAACCGGAAGAAAAACTTTTCGACATTCCTGATGAAGATTCTGAATTAAATGTTAGTAAAAAATGCAATTTAACTCAGCGCATTGTTTTATTATCTGAAGTTAATATTCCTGATAAATTTTATTTATTGAATATTCCAGAAGGATAATTATTATTCCGTGGCTGTGATCGAAGGTCACGTACAAGTTCGTCTCAATAACGGTAAGGGTGAGCTTGTTCTTGAATCAAATGGTACCTACAACGACGGAAAGTACCATACGGTTGTCATATCAAAAACAAGGAAAGAAGTTGAGCTGCGAATAGACGATGCATATCAAACGAGCAACAAGCTTGCATCGGCTGCGGCAATTAAAGCACCGGAATCCGGTGGTCTCTACTTTGGAGGACTTCCTAATTTAATGAACACCACGGCAATGATTGCCACTAATTCTTCTTTAGAAGGAGCGATTAAAGACGTTATTTACAACGATAAGTAAGCTTTAATAAGAATATTGAAATCGATTCATTTTTTTAAATTATTAATTTATATAATTAACATCATTGTAATATAGTAATGAATCTTATGCTCTTTAAAAATGATAATAAAAAACAAAGTAACCAACGTATATTTTATAATCAAACGCTAAAAGTCACTTGATTTTTCCATCGTTTACAAAAACAAATTTATTTCAAATTTAAAATAAAATTCCTATATTTTGTTTCTAAAGCATTCTTTTGAAATTCGACGACGCCGTGCGATTCGAGCACGCATACATCGGTCGTCACGGTCCACGTATGGGTAAAGATCCACCTGCCTATTCGTTGTCGGCTTCTTTATCGCGAGGATTATCGACGCAACCGGAAGGATGCCAAAAAATTCCGTATTATTCGCTCGAGCCCGGCGCATTGAAATTCGGCGACAAGCCTTATAGTCACACTCAACTTTATCTAAACTTTGAAAACTTTTGGATTCAGAAGAAAATAATCGAATTTGACTTTCGAACTTATTATCCCAATGGTTTACTCTTTATAACTCCGGTGAGTATTATTGTAAAAAATTGTAACGTCGTTTATAAATTATTTTCATATTTTTGTAAAAAAATACGAACGAAATGTGAGTTTTTAATATTTATAACAAATGAATATCTGCTTAAAGGGCATCCGGCAAAAGAACTACCTAGCAGTTATAATTAAAGATGGTCAATTACTTCTTATAATAAAAAATAAACAACAAAAGGAGATACTATTTAAGACGCCGCTGAACGACGGCAACTGGCATCACGTCACCATCGGTCACGGAGGCAGAAAGCTCTCTATGATAGTCGATTCACAAGCTCCTTTGGGTCTTAAAGTACCGAAAAAGATCGGCTTGACGAACGTCATGTACATCGGAGGTATACCGGACAGCGGGACGCCTTTGCCCGAGCAAGTCGTCGTGAAATTGGAAACTCTCAAAGGCTGCATCAGAGGCCTTAAAGTCAACGGGAACATTTACGATATGGTTGGCTCAACTAGTCGTCCTTACAACGTCGGCCAGTGCTTCCCTAACGTTGAAAGCGGAGCGTACTTTCAAGACGAAGCCTACGCCATTTATAGTAAGTATTATAGTTTATTAATTTAATTTAAATAAAAGGAATTATCTAAACGACGATTAATCGTTACAGAAAGGGACTTTAAGCTCAACGGCGTGCTCGAATTGCAACTGGAATTCCGTACGTCGGAACTTTCGGGTGTACTCCTGTCGATAACAGCACCTGAAGGTTCACCCTCGTTATCCCTCGAATTATACAACGGTAAAGTTATTTTCTCCAGTGACTTTGGCTCCAACGAAATCGTCAAAGTTGAGCAAGAATTCGCCAATCCGTACGCGATTTGCGACAACAGATGGCACAAAATCCAAGCGATATACAACGATAGAGAACTCACTTTAAAAATCGACGACATGGAACAAAAGTATGGACTTTCGACCAATACTAATAAGTACTTCGTTAAGTCTATAACAAATTCGTTGTATGTTGGAGGAATACCAGGTAATAGAAATTTTTAAATATTTCATCAAGAAAATTTAATTGTCTCAAGCTTTTTTATTTATCAACTCTTTATTCGAGAATTGCAAAATTAGTCGTCTTTGTATTAAAACTAATATTTTGATAATTTTATCAATTTTCGATTAATTATTAAATCAACAATGATCAACAATCTCTATCGTTATTTTTCTACAACACGAAAAAAAAAAAAAATAGAAAAAAAATAAAACTTAAAAATTCCCAATTAACCGAATGAATATAATACTTATTTTAGCGTCGGCCCCCAAAGGAACTCTTGCAACGCGTGATCATTTCAACGGTTGCATACGTAACGTCATGATCGGCGGTGAGCGACGGGATTGGACCGACATGTCGGAGCTTCACAATATACACTTGAGCTCTTGTCCTGTGCAATAACAAAGATTTTAACCGATTATATTAAGTCCTAACGATGAACTGCTTCGTCGACCAGATCCAAAGACTGCGAGTCAAGACTGCGCTCGAAGAATGTACTCGTAGTTTTCAACTTCACCTCTTTCGCCTCGAACTTTCACGTTCGTGCAAAAATCAAGAAAAAAAAAAAAAAAAAAACGATTTTTCTTTTTTACCACGCTTTGACATTCGTTATTTTATACGATCGAAAGTATTTTTCGAATGCGTCTTTTTAACAATATTATATTTGATAATTTAACGTTTTTCTTGATTTTTGGCACATTATTAAAGAAATAAAAAAAAATAAAAAAAATTAAAAAAAAAACAACATATTTTAGAATTTTAAAGACTTATCGAAGCCAAAAGACGCTAATTGATAATGTTTTTTAGTTGTGCTTGAATCATAATTATATTATTAGATCAATTAACTGCAACAAGAAAAAAAAAAAAAAAAAAAAAAAGAAAAAAGAAAAAAAAATGCAAGTCAATGAAATACATTCATCACATCGCAGTACACCCGTATAGAATTAAAAATTATTAGGATTATTTACTTTCCTGTAAGTAGCGAGAAAAAAAAAACATTGCCATATAATATTATGACAATCGAATGTAAGCCAGACATTGTACATCAGTATTTAATATTATTTATTCTTGATAATGTAATTTATGAAGAGACATTATGTTTTATACTTAGCGTTAATATAAATAATAATTGCACGTGTTCTAGTTTAATATGGTTATTGTAAAAAGAGAAAAAAAAAATGCGTTCCAATGCGAATGCTGTTAAATAATAATAAATTAAAATAATATAAATGAAATGCATTCAACTCCTTTATTATTATTATTATTATTATTATTATTATTATTATTATTATTATCATTACTATTATTTTACTCAATTCCATTCATAATCAATTCGGTTAAATATTCGAATTTATCATACAATGTTATTCTTTGGAATAACTTGCGTGTTGCAAAAAAGTCAACACAAAGAAGATCACAATGTGACAAAGTATCCTCGCGAAAGCCTTAAATCCTCAAGATTAAAATTTATTTCAAACAATTTTATTTAAAAAGCTTTGACAATTTTATTAAAATAATATCGCTGTCAAGTCGCTTTTTTACGGAAACTGTTCTACAGATTTTTTGTGAAAAAAAAAAATTTTGTTCAAACAATTAATTCAAATTATGAGAAAATAATTTATTAAATTTAAATGCATTAAATTGAACATGTTATAAAAATAAATATTATATATTAATATTTCAGCAGTTATAATTAGCTTTAATCCAATTAACAATACTTGGAGAATTTTTCTTGTACCAGTTGAACTCATAATTGGAAGTTTCTAACCCACTATCTAAAGTTCCAGAAATATTTGTTAAATTTTTCCTGTTTTTATTAACGAAATTCTCAAACTAGAAAAAAATATAGTTGCATAAATTTTTTAATTAGACTTAATAACGTTTTAGTACACAAAGATACATTACCTCTCCGATCAGTTTTTTAGTCGATAAACGCTCCGAAATACTAGTAATAATACCATCGGCTAAGTCTTCATCGCCGGTACTTAAATATGGAAAATATATTTCAATCAAAATTTAAATTCGATAAATATTTGATTAAATATGAGTAAATTTAATGAATTAGCCAATTGTCAAACTTTTGACGTCGTAAAAATTAAAATTACTTACTAATCTCGTATTTTGTCATAATTATTTTCAAGGAACTTCAACGTTGTTAGAATTCCAGTATCGCTGGCTTCAACAACATTCTTAAACACTTGATCGGCGTCATGCAGACGAATTCCTTCATTTGGAGTTATTGCACGCAAAAGAAGCCTAAATATAAAAATCATTATTTATTTTTAACGCATGGTATTTTTAATTCACAAATGAAAATAATTTCATAAACGCGTTAATAAATTATATTGAAAATTTGGTAGCCATTTAATTTTTTTAAAGGACACCTTTTCAAATTAGACTTTTAGACACTATCGATGTGTCTCTAAATTACAATTATTAAATCTTTCAGTTAAAAGTTGTTAATAGTCATTAAAAATATAAAATATATATTAATTAATCTTCATTTTTCAAAGTTAATTTAACTTTTTTAATAAATTATTTGGGAATTGTAACGTCGGTAAACGACCTCCGTTTTTTTTCCTGTGTTAAGTCGATAAGTCTTCTCTCTGCTTTATTTTTCTTTCCTGCCCTTGCCGATTAGCGGGAAAGCGCTTCGATCTCATCGACCACTTGTGTCGAACTATAGTAAATTTTTTCCTCCAATGAAAATTTTTCCCTCCAAAACTTACTTAACGCGCGGGCTATTGACACAGACCATTGTGAAAGAGACCCTAAGCGTGGGCCAAGAGTTTACGAGTTTTCCCGGAACGATAAAAAAAATGGTACATGCACTTGAGTCTAACGAAAGGACACTAGGCCAAGCACGTGCACGTCAACTCGGCACCGAAAAACATTAAACTGTCCCATAAACACCATTTTTTCTACCCGTAGTTTTCCTATCTAAAATACGTATTTTCTTTTTTTCGAACTTTCCCTGCGTAATACAATTATAATGTTATGCAATATTTTTAAATTGTTTTATTATCGCAAATTATAACTGCAACCTTTACTTATCGATACATTGCGCAGGAAGCGCAATAAAACATTAAATAGGTTACTAAGAAGACCTCGGTAAATAAATTGAGTAACTGTTTTAAACCAGAAATATATTGAATAATATTTAAATAAAATAAAAAGTAAAATGTTTAATGAAAAGTATAAGAATTGCGATTTTCAAAAATACCTCACAAGGTATATTTTTATATAAAACTCAAAAATAATTATTTAAAACCTGAAAGGAAAAAACATAGAAATTACATAAAAAATATTACATAAAATCTCTTATTAAATAAAATTCAAATTTTATAAATAATTTAAAATTCAAAAAAAATATAAGTTTCTAATAGTTATACAATTTATTTCACCAAAATACTACAAACTCCTGCTTCTTGTATAATTCACGACGAATTTACATTTTTTATATTATAAAAGGCAAATTATTGTCAAATAAAATTGAACACGTACATTCATAAAAATAACACAACTATTATCTTCAAGTTTAATTGAATTTTACTTTACAATAATACAGCCGATTTTTCTTTCAAATTGTATACATATAAAAAAAATATATATAAATTATAAAAAGAATTATGCAAAAAAATATCTACAACAATCTTTCACGATAGCAAATTATTACCACGGCCTGACTATGTTCGTTTTCATTAAACAAGATAACCAGATAATTTTTCCACTCTTTCTCTTAAAATAAAAAGATTAAAAAAAACATGTAACGAATTTTCTTATGCATAAATTTTCTCATTGATGAATAATAAAATTTATAAACGTGTAAAATAATTTGAATTATAAATAAATTGTTTTATCTTTTTATTAAAAGAAAACAACATTTAAGTTAATCTTTACATTAAAATAAAAAAATATGCGAAAAAGGTGTGTATGAAACAAAAATATGTAATTATGCGTTTTTCTATCGAAAATACAAAAAATATTATATATAACAAAAATATTGTTTATATAATCATGATTCATTTAAAACGTTCTAGAATTTAAAGATTAATATAATACCAAAATGTTTTGTAAAACTAGAATTAACGAAAATGTAATATTTTTATAAAGGATATTTAACGCGTTTTTCCTTATATTGCTATAAAGATTATCCTTCTTAATATTAGAATAACGCCTAAGATTTCTGTGAAATACAATAAAAACCGAAATTACTAATAAGAATAATACATTTTTCGGCTGCTCTTAAGCTAAAAGTAAATTTAAGTTTAAATTTATATTAGAATTAATTATTCTAAAGTTATTTTAGAATTATATTTTAGAACTTACTAGTTAAAATTATTCTTTTTATATCTTGGCATTAATTATGTTTAAAAAATTATTTTAAAATTATAATTAAAAATTATATTCAGAATCAAGCAATAAGATTAAAACTGTAAGTCGTTTTTATAATTGTCATAACTTTTATGTAATAATGATGTCGAATTATACCTTACACGTAAAGCTAAAATTATTTTAAAATACAATACGCATAGTAAACTACTACTATGATATTTTGCTCAAATTTAGTTTATATTAATTCAATAAAAAAGGTGACAATTATCATTATTTCTAATAAGATACAGACAATTATAGAAACATATATTTAACTTAAACTCTTTTTAAAGAAAATTTTTGAAATTATATAGATGCTAACATAATAGAAAAACTTAAACATTACAAGACCAATAAAATCTTTTTTTTTATAACAAAACTAAATAAAATATTAAAAATGAATTAACTAATTGTAATTATTGTTAGAATTAAGCAACGAAGACGATTCTTTTTCGTAGCCTAGTTCAAATTTTACGTAAATTATTATAATAAAATGAATATTTATAAAACATAAATAATAACATTAGTTTTAAGTTATTATACAATTTTGTAAAACTGGACAGTCCGCTCTCAATCTCTCTCTCTCCGACTTCAAGACGACACACCCTCACAGAGGCTTTCCACGCCCTCTCAGACAGGCCCTCCGAGGAGAAGGGGGCCCGAAAATCTTACCCTCTCCAGAAATTTTCCGAAAAAAGGATTCGTTCGGAGCTACTTCGGAAAAGCGTATAAATATCGCGTAAAATTTTCGACAGCCAGCAGACCTCAGGCAGCACTCGAGGGAAACACGACGATCCTCTATCAACAGAATCAGTCAACCAGCAAGCAGCTAGGAGCTTTCGAGAATTTAAGTCAACACGCAGTTTACAAGCAGAGTCAACGAGTTCCAGCTTCACTCCAACTAAACAACGAGTCACCGACAATAGAAGAAAAATATTAAATAAAAAAAAACATACGTACATATTGTTCCAAACCGTTCTTTTAAGAGCGATCTTTCTTAAACGTAACCACTACAAACAAAAAGAAGAAGACGACGTCGAGGATACCTACAGACTTCGAAAAGAGAGAGAGAGAAAGAGAGTGAGGACTTCCAGCTAACCTAGACCTTTTCTGGAATAAAAAAATTGAGTTTTTAATACAAATTTTTCTTTTTTTTCTTTTCAACCTCCAAAGAGATATTATTGGCCAAGATCGGCTAAATGTCTCTCTCCAAACATCACTTGTTTGGTCCTTTCCAGAATAATCTGTAGGCCAACGTCGGCCTATATGGTTGTTCAGTCCCGCATCTCACCACCCTTCCTATAAAATCTTACAATTAATACCTCTGCCGTCCCGAGCCCATAAGTTTCAGTACTTAGGCTCGAAAAAGGCACAAGGCAGGTTTGCGTTAAATTTCGCACGCAATAGTAACGTCACCCCGACGTTACAGAATTACATTAAAAATTTAATTTTTCCAAAGAAATTTCTCACAAATTATTTTTGAATACTATCAATTTGTTCATAATCTTAGATTCATTGAATAAATAATTACGGAACTGTTAAAAAAAAGCATATATATTGATAAATTTTTAAATTTTACAAAATTACCTTTCTAGATTAGCTGAATTTCGTGAACACGCTAAAGCAGATAAAAGTGTTAATTTTTCAATAGCATTAGTTGTCCTTCCGAATTTCTGCCACAAAAAATTCCAATTATCATTTGAGCCATGCCTAATGGCTGTACAATAGACAGCAAGTTGCTGATTTGCTGGAACGCTGCAAACCCAAATCGTGAAATAAAATTTCTAACAATACTTAATATTTTATTTGAATATTTTCTACAATCACTAGTGAAAATCAATTTCCAAACATTTTTAAATTCAACGCAACTATTAAAATAATAATGAGAGCAAATAAATTTACTTAATATGTCCTTTAAAAAGGATTATAAATATGTTATTTCTACCTTTTATTCCGTTTCAACTTTTCGAAAGCTTGTAATGACTCGTGAACGCATTCTTCATGATCCAACGAACACAACCAATTCAATACAAAATCTCTCAAATGCGTATCGAGAAGATCTTCGCCCGCTTTATCGTAAAATCCTAGTCTTTTATAATTTGGCTCAATTAACGACAAAACGTAAACCTGAAAAAAAAAAAAAATTATAAACATTACGTACTTTTAAAATAAATAATACTATACATGGTAAATAATGTTACCTTAAATGTTTCGTAAGCTTCGGGATGATTAGAAAAGCGAATTTTTAAGTAATTAAAAGCTTCAAAAGCCGCTCTCCACGGAATGTAACTGTTTTCTTTGGCGAGATATTTTGTTGCTGTTAAAGCCAATTGATAATCGACTGTTCCAACTCTCGCAAGATTTAAAAGGTCGTCGATTATAGACGCACGATTAATTTCGTGAATAATTTGGTAATTTTTTGATTTTAATATGTTTATAATTCGCCGCCACATCTGAGTATCGTAATTAACCCTATAGTAACCTAAAAGACGCATTTTATAAAAATGAATATATGTTGATAGTTCTACTGACCACAGAAATTATAATGTAGAAGGATGTTTATAAAGCGGTTAACTTTCAAAGAGAATATATGTTAATGTTAATAATTTAATCGTTAAAAAAATCAAACAGTAGCCTTTGCATAGTATATAAGTTTCTGAGATTAATTTCTGAGAATCTTTTTATGTATTTCTCAATATGTCTTACCGGTTTGTTGCACATTAACAATAACCCAATCATTACAAGCATTCTTTATTGTTATGGATTTTTGCTTTTCAGCTAACCAAGTAACTTGTCTCGTATTGCTGAAATCTGGACTATCCGAGGTTGCAAAATTAATCGGAATAACCCACAAAGATTCATCGGTTACATTTTGAGACGGTTTCAATAAAAATCTTCTTTGTTTTAATGTTGCAATGTCTCCATTGAATTGAACGTCAACAATGGGAAAACCAGCTTGTAAAGTCCAACTATTTAGAAGCTTAGCAACGGTTGTGTTGAGTTGATAATTGTTGGATTTAATTTCTTGTTCGATAGCTGAGAATAATAACTCTGGAGTACCAGTAGAAAATCGACTAAAATTTATTAAAAATATGACAAGTTAAATAATTATCTCATTTTTTATACATACAGCATAAATATTAATTAAATATTTTCTTCAAAACTATATGCGGTATATCAAACGGTAGTTTAAATATATTCGTAGATGGATTTAATTGAAATATTTTTTTTTTTTTTTTTTTTTTTTTTTGCAATCAACGGAGTAAATGTATGAGTGTATGTAAGAAAATAAAACCAACTTATTCAAAAGGTAGCGCCGTAAACCACCGTAGAACATCGTTGGTCCTAGTAGTTTTTCAAGCATTCTAACTAAACATGAACCTTTGGTGTATGTTGCCGTGTTAAATATCCCTAAAATCTCTATAGGAGTATAAACGTTTTGTACCGCTGGCACTGCACTCAACTGTGCATCTACAGCAAATGATGGTTGCATTTCATTAACCACAAATTGTGATTCCAAATTCCATGAATTCAACGCCTAATATTAAAATTTTTAGAATTATTTAAACGTCACTCTATATTCAATATGTTTTATGGTAAAATGAAAATATTAGATAAAATCTTACGTCTTCGTGAGCATGATACTCAAAGTACGTTGCGAATGACTCACTAATCCATAAAAAGTCCCAACGTTTCGGTGTTACGAGATCACCGAACCACTGATGGCTTAACTCGTGCGTTATCGCGTTACGAAGGAATCGTTTACGCGCGATGGGCGTAACTTTTGGATCAAAGAGTATGTAAGATTCACGATAAAGTGGTAAGCCCCAGTTTTCCATGGCACCGGCAAGAAAATCTGGCATAGCTGCTATTTCGAGTTTTGGCAATGCAAATGGTATATCGAAACGAGTTTCGAAAAAGTCGATGGCGTGACTCAACACCGATAAAGCATAATGCGTTTGATCGATGAGGTCTGGATTTGCCCAAACTTTGTAAGGATGTCTCTCGTTGAATTCCGATATACTTTCGAATTCGCTTACTACTATGGCTATTATGTAAGTTGACATTGGTGGCGTTTTCTCGAATTCCACCAAATTTCTGCAAATTGATTTTACCAATTTAATATCGTATTGGCATTAAAATTCCTCTTTGCAATAGTGCATAAGCCGGAAAATTTATTCGATGAAATTTAAATTACGAATTGTCATCGATTAAAATATTCAATAATTTATAACTTACTAACCCTTTTTTTGACTTCATAGGCATATTACTAATGGCAGTATATTTTTCGGGCACTGCGACACTTATGTGAAATACCGCTTTGAATTCAGGTTCGTCGAAGCAAGGAAATACATTTCGGGCTTGTACTGGTTCTAAGTGCGTTCCAGCATACCATCTAAAAGAAAATATAATTTAATAAAAAATATAATAAATAATCTTTAAAATTTCAATTTATATTTACGCTTACTTTGTTTCATTTTTCACTGTATACGAACTTCTGAAAAATCCTACAGATAATTCATTTAATATTCCTGTATAAGATATTTCAATGCTAATCTTTGTTCCTGTAGTTATTGGCGAATCCATCAACAGATTCAAAAATTGATACTTTTCCGTTTGTGAAATGTTTTTTACGGTGAGCTTTTTTACCGGATTATTGTTTTTATCGAGACTTAAAATCAGTACGTCTTGAACATTCAAATCGGCATGAAGGACAATCTTGAATGTTGTCTTCTTCACATCGGCAATTATTTTAACGATACCGTTAAATGTAAAATTATTCGGTATGATAAATGGAATAAGACGAATGAAATACTCGGTAGGTATAACATCTCGAGGTAATAAATAATCCATTGTGTCTTTCGTTGTCGTTTCAATTGGGTTTGTACTTCTTTTACTTCTTACTGAGATTTTGTTCTCATAATTATAATAATTATCATCATACTGTTGATAGCGGAAAGAATTAACCATTACAAAAAGTGCTGCCAGTAAGGCAAGCACTAATATTTTCTTATCCATCTTAATCATCTTTAAAATAATATATTCGATAAGAATATTTTATTGATATTTAAATCGAATGATATAATATAATTTAATAATTGAATAATATAAGTCGAAGCTTATGAATTTTTTTAAATAATATATACATTAAATCAAAATTTTAGTTTGGCATTTAGTATAATTTATCACAAGCTAATTCACGATCGTCTGGGACACATTTAAGACTGGAATATTTCAAATTAATCAGTAATAATTCTCTTTTTGTTAATTTATTGTTAATTAGTAACAGTACTGCACTATTCAGCATAACATTTCTTTAATTATTTTGCCTTTTTACTTTAATAATAGCTTTATTTGAGCTTAAGTTTCTATAATATTTACAAAATTAAAATGCTATATGGAATAAAAAGAATTTTATTGAACATTAAATTTATAATTTGCTCTTCTAATTAAGTAAAAGTAATAAAAACGTTAGGGTTTATTATCTTGACATAAAATCATTCATGTTGTATAATTAATGATAATTTTAAAAAAAAATTTTCGCTATCATAAAATAGTTTTGCCATTTGTAATGTAAAATAATTTATACTTATATTAAAACAGCTATAAATTAGATTTGATCATGTAAAACTGAATTGTTCTATAACTTTTTATAAATATAAACTTTCAAAATTTTCAATTGTTATACGTTCATTGATAAAAAAAGATATTTCATTCGCTGAAGATGCGCAGAAATACGTATAAATGATCAAAGTCAAAATGTTTTTTTTTTTTTTTTTTGATGTTTTGTACATTACATGCAATATAATCTATTATTTCAACACTGCTGTTATTACACGATTTGCATTAATTGCTTTGATAACGTTATCAATTCAATGTTAAATTTAAAATAAATGTTACGATTAATATTAATGCTACCACTGTTTTAATAACACTCAATATTAGTTTTTAAAGTACAAAATAAAATTGATTTATTTACCGATTTACTCGACATAAATATTTAAAATTTATTTAAACATAAATATGGAAATTTATATTGCTTAGAGTAATATCAATAAGACGTAATGTACTTATTAATAATTTTTATTAAAAAATTGGATAAAAATAATTTTCATTTATTAAAATCTAAAAGTTGTGATGTGACGTTCGTGTTTTTATAAATTACAGTTATTTCAGCATAATATTTTTATTTAAATATTTAAAATTAAGATTTTTTAGCATCAGATTTTCTGAATATTTATTTAATAAATTACATCATTAAATTATAAAAGTTTCAAAATAAATATTATAATATTTCTGAATGTTTATTGTTAATGTTAACTAAGTGAACATATTTCAATGTCACTAAAAATAAAAATTAGATAACGGATCAATTTCACAGTAAGTAGTTAAATTTCATTATGAGCATTAATTTTAGGGAGCACAGACAGTTTCTTCGTATCAATCTTTTATTTCCTTATTTTGCGTCAGGCTTTACACATACGAGTTTTATCGAATGAGGAAATATTGCTTAATATTTACATGTAATAATTCGATTATTCTAATTTAATTGCTTATGTATTGATTAATTTTTTTAACACCTGTTTAATTCTGCATATTACAATAATACTGCATTGTATGGAAGATTTATTAATAATTAAACTTTTTGATATTGCAAAATATCATAAGTTTTTATTCAATTATTATTGAAAAAAATGGAAACAAATTGTTTTTATTTTATTAAATTATTTACTTTAATTAAAATAATTTAGAATTTAATAGATATCATTATGAATATGAAAAAATTACATCAACTTTTGTTAATAAATTAATAACATCCATTTTTTTATCGATTAAATAAAACAAAAAAAGGCACATTTTATTTTTTTATATTATATTGAATCATTAATAAAAGCGTACCGATTAAGTTTCACCTGATTTAATATTTATTCTGTGCAAAAGTTTTCCACTTATTTTTCACTTAAATCAAATGATAATCTACAAATATATTTATTATAACATCACTTTTATTAAAAAAGAAAATAATAAAAATAAACGTATTTTTGACAACCGTACCCGCATTCTATGTGCGCTCGACTAATGTTGAGAATGAACTGAAACCGTCGGTATATACATTTTGTAAATTTAATCATTTATGATTTTCCTTTTAATTTTTTTGCGACAATATTTCCGCGAGGCGATGTTACTCAGAAGCTCGTTATAAACTACCGTTTTTACGCGCTTATTCATTCTATCTCGCAGAATTCATTAATTTTAAAGAATTTTGTATTCTTCTAAATGTTTGTTTGTACGTTGTTTATATTTCTCTTGAAGACGCATTTAATTTATAACAATTACGTTAATTCATTATGGAAAATATTATTATATTTTTGCGTCACGAATGAACAATTTTTTTATCGTGACATATTGTTTTATATTGCGATATTATTTAAAAAGCAAATAATTACGTATTATAAATAATTAAACATTTTCTTTTGCCAAATAGATAAAGATAACGAACTCTTATAAATAGTCTTTAGCAACTTGTAGAATGAAAACCATGTAAAAAAACGTTTATTCGCACATAACTCACATTTATATTTTATTTCCAAAGTTAAAAAAATAAAAAAAAATTAATAAATATTTCGCGTAATTTGTATTAATATTAATTAAGAAAGTCCTTACCTTTGACAATATAAATAAATTGTTAATATCAAAGGCTATGTTTAATTTTGCATTACCAAATGAAAAATTATCCAAATTTATTTTCATTTTTAAATTTAAAAACGATTGAAATATGAGCTTGAAAAATTAATTTTTATATCCTTCCATACTTTAGTGACTTTTATTTAATTCTAAATAATAATTCATTTTTATTAAAATACTTTGCTCTAATCTATTTGATTTCAGTTTTTAACGTTGAAATTAAATTTATAAGGAGAAAAAAAAGAATTAAAAAAAAAAAACAAAGTCCAAAATGATTGAAACAATAGGATGTAATAAAATACGATAATAAATTTTAGACAACCGTTATTTAAAAAATGAATAACAAAATGAAAATTTTACATACTTTTTTATCAGAAATTTTCATTTAGATTTTAATAAAGACAAGTTGTCAATATGCAAATATTACTATAAGTGACCTTAAGATAACTTAGATTTATAAATTCTTCGATTATAATCAAAGATATAAATTTCATATTTTTTATCATAATTCAGTATATTCTGTTCATATACTACTATCAATAAAATAAAGTCAATTTTCACTTGATTTACGTTATTTTATTATTATTAGTTATTTAGATTACGTTATAATTTTAATAATATTCTATCATAATAATTGGAACGATATATTTCAGCATAAATGATAAAATGACTTAAATATATTATGGTAATGTTATAAATTTTTCAACAATGAAATTCTATTGAATTTTAAGTAATATACTTTTTACTTTTTTTTTTTTATTAATTTTAAATAAATAGCTTCTTCTTTTCAAATAAATTAATATGCACACATTAAAACAATCAATAAACTCAATATAAAGATATCTTGAAATATTAAAAAAAAAAAAAAAATTTAGCATTTTTTATTTTTCTATTTATTTTTATTTATTTATTTATTTATTTATTTTTTTTTATACACTAGAATATTTCTTATAAAGAAATTCAACAAATGTAAATTATTTTAATTTATTGCATCTAAAATTTAATCATCGACAATATTATGTGTCAATAAAACAAATCTGAAAGTTGACACCTATTATTAATCATATACAATAACATTATAGATTTTAAACTATTTTTAATTTAGCGTATAAAGATTCAATTGAACTATTAATCTTTAACCATTCTAAAATTATTGGAACATTTTTTTCGTTCCATTCATTCGTCGTACATTGGAATACAGCTTGTGAAAATTCGAAGATGTTTGAAAAGTTTGTATTTTTTAAGAAATCCGAAAACTGCATGAAACAACGATGAAAAATTAATTACTTTGATACAATATAAATTTAATATTTAAAACATAAAAAATTTACTTTGTTGATAAGTTCTTCAGTAGAGAGAAATTCCAAAATGAAGGTTAAAATATTTTCGATTAAATCTTCGTCTCCCATGCTGTGAATCAAACCAAAATTATTTAGAAAAAAATATATCGTTTTAAAAATAATTGCGAAAAAAAATATTAAGAATTTGTAAATATATTATTATTTTTTTCAAGAGCATATGAGCTAAAATTATTAAAAAATAAATATATAAATTAACAAGTTTAAACTTGATGAAGATCTTGAAAATAAATTATTAATCTAATTATTAAAAAAATAATCTATATTAATCTTTTTAATTTTAGAGAACCAACAACTGTCTGTATAAAATCTAAATTATTAAAAAATGTAATTCATATTTGCAATTTAATGTTTCTCATGATATTTACGTGAAAGATCGAGTTTTTGAATCTTTCCTCGCGTTATTTATATAATTAAATTAAGGATAGTAAATAACATTCGCATTCAAATGAAATCAAAAAAGTATATAAAATATTCGTGTATATTTTCCTACCCTTAAAAATCCTTGATAATTTAATATTACAATTATTTTTAACGTTTTAAACAAATAATTTGACGAAGGAATAACTTTTATAAATCGTAAATTTTAAAAAATATACTTTAGTTTGTAAATTATTTATCAATCAGCGTTTAATAATTGGATAACATAATTCAAGAAAAAATTATTAAAATACTCACTGATTCATTATTTTATTAAAATTGAACTTGATAAAATCTAAAACTGTTTGTACACCAACCGAACTATTTTCAATAATAGACGTCATTATTGCAAACACATCTTGTTTTCTAATGTCAGAAGTGGGCTCAAATGCGTTAAGTAGAATTCTGAAAATATAATTATTACATTTTATGAAACAAATGAAAAGAGCTGAAAAATTAAATCTTTAAAATTAAGCTAATATAAAAAAAGAGAGATTTTTTTTTTACTATGTATATATCATATTATTGTCACTTACTTTTCTAAATTAGTTGAATTTTGAGAACACGTAAGACCTAATGAAATCATAATTTTTTCAACGGCACAGTTAGAATTTACAAATTTATACCATAAATAATCCCAATATTGTGAAGAATTGTATTTAATTACTGTACAATATACGATAGTTTGATGATTCGGTGAGATTCGGTAACTGTATTTAAATACAAATTACATTAATTTGGTGAAAAAATTGCGTGAACATACAAATTTTCTTAAATTTTTGCTTAAAATAAAAAGTATAATTGAATTTCTCTACAACGATTTATTATGTGCTTGAGGGATTTTCAATGTATTATAATAATTTGAATAAAGAAATATCATTTCAGATAAATTAAGATTACCAAATATACATCGCATATTTACAAAACTTGTTTAAAAAAATTTATAAGGAATGTTGAATACAATTTTGATACGACAACGATCTAATAGGCTCAAGATTTAATAATAAATTAAGAAAAAAAAAAAAAAAGAGAAGAATAAAACAAATAATGATTAATTTCCTTGTTTTTAATATTACTATATTACCTATCATTTTGCTGGATTTTTTTTATAGAGTCAAAAGACCAAGATATACAATCTTTGTCGTTTAAATTACATAACCACTTTAGTGCTAATTCTCTGAATAACGTATCGAGATGATGTTCTCCAGATCTTTCGACGAATCCTAGCCTTTCAAAATTCAATTTAAGTAATGATTTCACGTAAATCTATCCACAATATACAGTTTCATTATATAAATAGAATAATATAATACTATAAATTTTTATTTTTAATTTGCCGAAACAACGTCATTTACCTTGAATAAATCATATATTTCAGGATAACCTGTTAAACGATTTTTTAAATAAGATAAACCGGAAAATGCTGCTTTCCACGGAATGTAATTAGTTTCCTTGAAAAGATATTGAGTTGCCGATAGTACTGTATCGTAACCGACCATTCCAGCTTTCCCTAAGTTAAATAGATCGTCGATTAAAGACGCCCGATTAATTTCGTGAATGATATCGAATTCTTCGGAATATAATGTATTTATAATAAGTTTCCACATTTCCTTGTCATAGTTAACTCTGTAAAAACCTTAAAATAATTTAAAAAAAAAATATTTTTAGTAATAAAAGCTTTAATACTTATGTAAAAAATTTTTTGAATAATTTAATAAATTAAGATTGGAATAAAAAAATAAAACTAATTGAAAATAAAAATTTTACCCATTTGTTGAATATTAAAAATGACCCAATTATCGCTAGCATTTTCCACTCTTATAGATATCGAATTATTCGTAAACCAAATAACCTTCCTTGTATTGTTAAAATCTGCATTATGGCCGACTGCCCAATTTAACGGAATAAACCAAACTGAATCTCGAGTTACATTTTTCGATGGATGCGTAATGAATAATTTTTGTGTTAACGTCGCAATGTCTCCGTCAAAGCGAACATCGATCAAAGGAAAACCTGATTGCAATGTCCAACTGTTCATAAATTCAGCAACCCTTATGTTAAATTTATAATCGTTAACCTTAATTTCTTCCTCGATCGCCGCGTAAAGTTTTTCTGGATTTGTGATTGAATATTGACTAAAACATAAATATTATGATTAAAAAATTCATAACATTAAATAATTTTTATTATTTTTACTTCAAATTACTTTGCTCGAATATATCTGCTCAATGCTCCGAAGAACATTTTCGGCCCTAATAATTTCTCGAGCATTCTGACTATACTGGCTCCTTTTTTGTAAGTTATCATATCGAAATTTGATTCGATTTCGTCTGGACTATAAACCTTATGCGTAAGTGGATGATTATTTGTCGATGCGTCGACGCTTAGTGCAAGATGCAAATCGTTGACGACAAATTGTGATTCTAAATTCCAAGAAGATACTTCCTAAAATTTATATTCACTTGTTAAAGTACGGCAATATATTTAAAATTATTAACCTTTATCGTTAAATATTTGTTGAAAAAAAAATCAAAAAGTTCATTATTTTTACAAGATCATTAAAAATTATTGATATAAGCTAAACGATAAAAAATTACATCTCCGTGTGCATGGTACTCAAAGTAAGAAGCAAAACCTTCGCTCAGCCACAAACAATTCCACCATTCCGGTGTGACGATGTTACCGAACCATTGATGAGCAATTTCGTGGGTTATCAAATTACGCGCGTACTTTTTAGCGACGAGCGCCGTAACGTTCGCCTCGTAAAGCATATTAGTTTCGGATAATACCAGCAAGCCAAAATTTTCCATAGCTTCGGAAGGGAAATCAGGCAGAGCTATCATATCGAGTTTTGATATCGGATAGGATAAGTTTAATCGATCCTCGAAATAATCGATCATATCGGGGATTATCGAGAGCGCGTAAGGCAATTGATGGGACAATTCAGGCGTCGAGCAGACTTTGTAGCTGCGTTCCTTTTTATTTGACGAGATGCAACGAATATCTCCGATGACTACGGCTACTAGATAGGTCGACATCAAGGGAGTTTTTTCGAACTCGATCAAGCCACTGAAAGTTTATCGGCTTTAATCATAAATTATTTTAATAAAGTTTAGATTTTATAAGCTAAGCGCCCGTTTAGTCATAAATATCGAGGTTTATTTATCACAATGTAAATTGTCTAAGATGTTTACTTACTCTTTAGTTTTCGATTTGATATTCGTATTACTTATTGCTGTATAATTTTTAGGTAAAACAACGCTCATATGAAATACAGCCTTGAACGCTGGCTCGTCGAAGCAAGGGAAAAGTTTTCGAGCGTCAATGGCTTGTAATTGAGTCCCAATAATCCAACTGCGACAAACAAACAAAGAAACAACTAACAAATTAAATATATATATATATTTTTTTTTTTAATAAAAGTTAATAATTAAAGTCTATTGTTTCAATATGTATATAAAATTATTTACATACTTTGTTTCATTTTTAATTTCATATCGGTTTCGAAAAAATCCCAACATGTATTCGTTCAATATACCCGTGTATAATATTTCAATGGCAACAACAGTTCCAATTTTCATTGGCGAAACCATTGTAATGTTTAACAATTGATACTTTTTTATGCGTTCGAATTTTCGTATGCCTAAGTATGCAGGAGTGATGTTTTCCTCGGCACTGTTTGAAACGTTGACGTTGTGAATTTTCATTAGATCGACATTGAGCAAAATTTGAGCGGTTACTTTAACAACCTTGGCAATTATTTTGACTTTACCGTTGAATGTGAAATTATTCGAAACGATAAATGGAGTCAGTTTAATGAAATATTCGTTAGGTATTATGTGATCGGGCAATCGATAAGCTGTTTTACGGTTGTTTTTCTCGGTGTCTTGCTGAACATCGTCTGTACATTGAACTATAACGAAACCCGTCGTCGAAATAGCAAACGCCAAAAGTATTTTCCAAGAGAGCAACATTCTGTAAGGAAGTTAATGTTATTTAATTAAATTTTATGCATGCAATATGAACAATCGTCTTTTGTTGCAATTTATTCAAGGTGTACTTATCCATTGTTTACTACTATATTCAAAAAACTCAATCAAAGTTTTAATTTAAGTATAATTAAAAATATCGTTTGAAAAGTTATAAGCGCAAAATTTTCGAATTCAATGATTTTCATAATAAAGATTAAATTTATTACAGATCCGCATAAACGTACACGCGTAGAACAAACGCATGCACACACGTAAATACATATGCTTTTAATAAATGTACAATAAAAAAAAAATATATGTATATATATATTTACGTATATGTTATACTTACATGCAGTTTTTAATTTATTATTAATAAATACGAGTAAAACCTATAATTATTTAAACATAAAGTAAGCAAATTTATAAATCTATACAATTTAAATTTAATCCAAATAATTCATTTTTATATTAATTATTATATCATTTAGATAAATTTATCGTTTATGAAAATTTAATAATTTTCACTTTAAACTTAGCCCATTATATATTTAAATCTTTCAACATTGTCATATACGCTAAAACTCTTTAAAATAAAAACGCAATGCGCATTAAAAACTTATCACGAGATTCACCAGAACGCATCGATACAATAAGTGTAACTCTTTCTGTCTGCATACGGAATTTATACCTTAATGCAAAATGTTCTTATCGTGCTTTCGGCGATATAAAAATAATGAAACCTCAATTTTTATATTTTTTTCGATATTAAATGTCTAAATAAAAAATTAATATTTTTCTATCGTATGACGCCTACCAATGAAACCAATTGAATAAAAAAAAAAAAAAAAAAAAAAATGAATATGTATAAGTTAGAAGTAATCAAAAGAAGAGACGTATTTATATTCGAAATAATTTTTTTGCCGTTTTAAGATCTATTTAAACGTATATTGATTGTCCCTCAGTTATCTATAAAAATGCTGAAGATTCTATCCGTACTTAAGCTTATTTTGTAGTAATTAAACGCGATTGTTTTTAAGTCGCACGAATCGATTATTTATTATTTATAATTGTTATGTTGGTAAACATGTCTGCAAAGTATCTGTACATTGTCAACTATTACTGATTACATCTAATGTTTAGTTTATTTTTAACTGCAAAAAGATCACAAGTACGATCGGCGATTTATTTATTCGCTCAAATTTTGATTAGAAATTATGCAGTTAATTTTGTTGTAAGAAAATGAGTTTGCTATGAGTAAAACAAGGGTTTACGAGTGGTGTAAGCGTTTTCAAAAAGGTCGTGAAGAAGTTCAACACGACGAACGCCCTGTATACCACATAAAAATCGTTAAAATTTTGGAATCAACAATGAGTATAACCTATAGTTAAACGCCTTTTGCGCGAAGCGATCCGATAAAAAGAATCCCCACGAATTTTGCGGCGATTAACAATTTGAAAAAATTCGTGGCTTTTACGCCACGATAGTTACACTCGCTCTTACTAATCATTGCTCGTACCATGAATTTTTGGCTAAAAACAACACTGTAACGATGCTTCCCAGCCTAAAAATTTCATAATATATAATTTTCTGCGTGAGAAAAAAAATATTTCATGAATATATTTTTAATGATTTATTATGCGTCGTAAATAAAGTATTAGTATTCGCATCGAGTGCAATTACAGTGACGTATTTTTTATTATATGTATCTAAAGTTTCAGACACATATAAGCGAAACCTTTTAAAATGTATTGCTGAAAAATTATTCGGTTTTCACAAAAACCGAACATTATTCTACATACAAAATAAGCGTAATTAATTTGTTACAAAACTGTAATTACAGTTATAGCGAAAAAAACAAGATTAATGAAGAACCAATATGTTAAACCCCTTTTTTTTTTAATGTTTAATTCGAAATTGATTATCTTTTGTTAAAAAAAAATTATATTTTTGTAAACACAATTAATATAACTGTCTGGTAATCGAATGAAAACAACAATGTTTTTTTTTTTTTTTTTGTATTTAAGAAAAACAAGTTGTAAATAAAAATATACAATTGAAGAGATCTTTAGAAGAGAAAAGTTTCTATACTTTAAAATTATGGTCAATGTACGAAACAAAAACGATTATATTTCGGCATTTTACAGATAATTGGTATGAAACAACAAATGTTTCATGATATGGCTTTGGTCTTTAATTTTAAATTGAAACTATTCTTTGAGAAATCGTTAAATGGCAGAAAAAGGAATTGCAAACTGCGATTATTATATTAATAATTCAAGTAAAAAAATTTTATAATTTCCGTTTGCAATATTTTTGAAATTACTATAAAATTATCAAGAAAATAATTCGGTATAATTTGATAACTTTTGGAACAAAAAAAAAAAAAAAAAAAAAAAATGACGCCTTGATAATTTGATTTTCTTCGCAACTCAAAAATTAAAAAAAAAAAAAAAAAAAAAAAAAAAATTGAAATGATTCCTCCAACTTCATTTTGCTGGTACAAACTTGTCTTTTCTCATGAAGCATAAGATACTCACCCTCCGATAGCGCCCCTCCCTTATCGTCCTATAGCTACTTGGTTTCGTTCAAGCGTACAAGAAACCGGAAATATATTAGGTCCGAAACAACGTCGAGTCTGCGTCAGTCTTAATCGACGTGGTATTGCAAACGCAATGCGATTTTAGTGCAACAAGTTGTTTTGTTAAACTGTGAAACTTAGAAAAATCAAATAATTCGATAAAGTTATTATAAAACAATGTCTATATCCACGCAACATAACGACCATTTAGAGGTAAGTTTTTTCTACTTTTTATAATTTATTCATTTATTTATTTTTTAGATTAAGCATGGATGTAGGGCAATTTTTTTTTTTTTTTTTACGCAAAATCAAAGTCGATTTAATAACTTAAACTTACTTTGCATGAGTTTTATTAACAAATAAAAATATTTCAAACATTTATCATCAAAAGAGTATGTAATTAAAATAATATTAAGAAATAAACATTTTAAGAAATCGATCTGAAGTATATTTTGATATTAAACTTTATTAAAATTTAATTAAAGTGAACAATTTGCATCGCTTGTATATTTGTATGTTTAAAACTGTAGCTATATGTTTAATACTTTTTATAGAAAAAAATGAGTAACACTTTATACTGTAAATCTTAAATAAATCTTACAAAAATTTACACAGAAATACAATCGCAACGTTAATTTTTCAATTTTATTATTATAAAATTTACTTTTATATACTTGACGATCGATGGCTTGGTACAATGTTGCAACATTTTTAACTTGTCATTAAATTTTTTCTTTCTTTCAATTATTTATTTTCTTTTTTTTTTTTTTAAGATATATATTTCTTTAACAAATTCTATAATATTCTTCATAAAGATGTTGTGCCTCAATGCTTATATTGAAAAACTTACTTTCTTGTATCTTGTAGCTCAACGGAATAAAAAAAAAAAAAAAATTCAAAACTATTAAGAAACTGTTTTTCTGTTATAAATTCAAATTAAATTTTGCAATCCCACGATAAAGCTCAATGAATAAACATAAAATTTACGCAAAATCATTAACCTTAAATTTTTCAGTTGTTGGCATTATTCAGTAACGATCATCTCGCGGATTCTTGCTCGTTCGCCAACTTAGACACAGTTATAAAAAATGAGGATTTTAAAGATATACTAGCCATCGATACAAATTCCGACATCGACGACTGGCTCGATTCGGTTATGGGATTTTGCAATAAGGAGCTTACGGATATGATTAACTCTTACAATTGTAACGAAAGATCAACGAATTTTAAACTACCCAAGCCTAAAACAATCGCCGATCCAATGCCGATTCAACAGAAGCCAATAACTAGCGACACTCCGCGTAAAGTCGATTCCAAGGATCTTAAATCGTACAACGTTCCGCTAATTTACGATTGTACATTTTGCTCGAAAAAATTTTACAACAAAACGGCTCAGCGCAGCCACTCTATGTGGCACGTTAAACGATTGTTAAGCTGCTCGAGTTGCCGCTATAGGACAAAAACCATCGGCCAGCTTAAACGGCATATTAATTATTATCACAATTACGTACCAGTGGTTCCTTACTTTTCTGGCTTTTGACGATGGATTTTATTTTGTATTTTTTTAGATTTTTGTAAATAGTGTACGTAGGCGTTGAAATTTCTTTCGTTTATATGTATGTATATAATATATAAATAAGCAATAAAATACAATTTTTTTAATTCGTTAGAGTTTGCAAGTGACAATATTTATTGTCCATGTTGTGAGGTAAAATCATGTCGTGAAAATTCTTACTCAAAATTTTTAAAACTACCGATTATTTGTTTTTTGATTGCTTATCGAATTTTGACATTCTAAATGATTTTTTTTCTCCTACAAATTAATCAAATGATTTATATTAATAAATAAATTTTATTTTTTAATAAACCAATATTCAAATTGAAAATATCGCGGATATTACTGGACACAATAACTTGAAAGTTATTAGAAAGACAAGCTAAATATTTAATTTTAAAATTTATTGTCTCGCTATTTTGGATCTATTTTGAACGATACGGTATGAATGACAAAGAGAAGAGCATCGACAAATTAATTACAATGTACTTTACATGTATATTAAATTAACAAATAATGTACATAGATATACCAATAAATTATATTCGAAATTATTTATGTTATTATGGCAAAATGTGTCCATTGAAAAGTTGCCATTGAATTGTAATATTGATTCATTATTCAACGATATACCTTTAACATATAAATAATTATTTTTAAAGTTCTTACAAAATTATTTCAAAATAAAATGTAATAATGTCAAAATCTTGTTTTTTTTTCAACTTTACGTCTAATAATTGATCAAACAATAATTCATTAAGAATAATTGATTAAAATATAAATTAGATCCTGACTTTTATGAAACTGTAAACTTCATGTTTGTTTACAATCAATATTAAATAAAATAAAAAAATGTTGCAAATAATGATAAGAAGTGTAAATAATTAAAGAACTTGAAAATTTAACAAAATGTAAATTAAAAAAATAAAATAAAATAATTAAGCCCAATGTTCTTTTATCTTGAAAAATTTATAATAATTAGTTAATATTCATTTTTATAAGTTGTAGGTCTATAGGAAATACCATTAGATGTTGATTAGATGTTATAGCGAAATCAAAAAATAAAAAAGCTGTTAAATTTCAGTATCGCAAATAAGCATTTATTTAAAATACAAACGATATTTTAATTAATAATTAGTTTGTAATATGAGTAATAATTTATATAAAATACTCGAATAATGTCACGATTAACATTTAAAATTAATGTTTTATTATCTTAAATACATCAATGGCCAATTAAAATTTCTTATTATTGCACCGTTAAAAATTTTACAATGTGGAATTGATTTTATATAAAACATGAAAAAAGTATCTAGGAAAAGTGTATATTTTCATGCTGAAAGTTTTCACGTAAATTATGAAGATAATTCATATTTAGTGAAAAAAAAAAAAAAATATATATATATATATATATGTATATTCTAAAACAACACGTTTATGTAAGTAGCGTAGATAATTTAAAATGAATCATTGACTACTCGTATCTTCGCCATAAATAAAGAAAAATGAAAGACTTGTATTCTACAAATTTACGACAGGATAATCGTATTTGTATATAGTGTCACGCGTTATTGTGTCGAAAGCGAAATCACTGGGATGACTCATTGTTACCGGTAGCAGTATAGTGCCTTTAAGATTTTACTTATGTACGCGCAAAAATTTTTAAATTTGACGGTAATACTAAAGCATTAATTATAAATATAACTTGATATAAAATTATTTATAATAATTAAATGAGTTTTTAAAAATATAATTTGTCATTATTTCCATGCAAAAATGTTCTTTACCTAAAAAATAAACGTTATATATTATTTAATTTGTTTCTACAATACTATTATATATATATAAAATAGAATTCTCACAAAAAAATAAACCGTATCTCAGAGAAAACAAGTCAAAGTAAATATTAAAATTTACATTAGAACACTCATATAATAATTGTAGGAAAAAATAAGTAAATACTTATAAGAATACTTGTTTAAAAATTAGAACACTTAGCAAATTGAAAAACAAAAATTACATCTTAATAATAAACATCGAATTATTAAATATGTTGAAAAACTCGTGCGATACTTTATGTATTTAAATGCAATGAAATACTAGTAAGTTGTGAAATTTACATACTTATGTTATTATAAGGTGAAACATTTCTAATAAAATTTACTATGAACGCACAATATCCATAACTATAATAAAATAGTACAGAAAAATTTATGAAAATAAGGGGCACATTTACGATTAGTACAAATTTTGATAACGATACATGCATACATTATCTTTAAAATAACATATTATCCTATCTACTTTAAAAGTTCATTCACGCGCGTAAAAATGGGACCTTTAAACGATTCTCAGATTTTTTTTCCGGCCGCGATTCCAAGAATTCGCGCGCGACCTTGCCCCCTCCCCCTTATCCTCCCGTCATGCGCTTCAAAACAAAATATATGAATGGGCTTTAGCCTAATCCCTTTAAGTTTTAATGAATGAATGCGGTTTTTCACTATTTATTTTTCGTATTAACTACAAATTTATTATTTTACTAATTATTTTACGATAATTTATTTATAATAGCTTAATTGAGGGTCCTGATGGGAGTTAGTTTGTATTAAATTTTTCGAACGTTTAATAAAATTTTATAAAAAAGAGTTCGCTAACCCTTTCCAAATTTGATTAAATCGATAGTTTATATCGAGATCTTCCGTTTGGTATCTTAATATTTGAAAAATAATTGTTCAGAGTTTTAGTTTTCCATTGTTCTCTTACTTGTAGATGAAAATTTGATTTTGCGGTAACTCCATTTTTCTGCATTCCTGAAATTCCTGAGGCCGCTGAATTATTTATTTATTTATTTTTTTTTTTATTTTTTTTTTTTTTAATTTACAGTTTTTGACGCTTTTAACGCGATAGCAAAGGTTTTGTACGTTTCCGCGAGAGGATAACATACCAGTTGTTTTGTCCATGTTTATTTTCTCAAGAAGATCAGTTTCCTTTTACTGCAATTAACGCTTTGTAGCTCTGAGTGTGCTGCGCTGTACTTGCAAGATTACCATACCATGAAAACTTAGTAAAACATATGCTCGAATCCTTTTTTTTATTCATTTTTAAATTATATGTGACAATACATGCATTTATAGCAAAAATAATACATACAGATACACATATCTCACTTTTTTTAAGCTCATATAAATGTTTCCATATGTGCTTTTGTTTACCTGTTTATTTTCTAAAGACGAGCACTTTGAATAACTTATTTAACAATATCTAATGATTTTATGTTAAAAATGCGAAAAATTGTATAACTTTTTCGGGACCAGAAGCAACTGCAATTTGAATACTGTACACAACAAATTCTTCACCGTCAACCAAAAATAATTTTGTCCTCTAAAGTCTAATGTTAATAAATGAAGGCTATCTTAAAAAAATAATAGAAATTATTACGAGATTATTAAGATATCGTAAATAAAAACGTAAGAAGTAATCAAAATTTGAAAGAGAGTAGATTAGGAGACGAAGAACAATAAAATCCACAATAACGAATATATAAGAACATAACACGAATCTTCAAACAGCTAACTTCTTAAAAAGTATCTTTAATATTAAACTATTGCCAATTATTTATTTATTCTTTATTCGTCACGAATAAAACAAAAATATTATCGATGTTATAAGGTATACAGATATAAGGCCTTGTGTAAAAATATATTTGATAAATATTGATAAGAATAGTATTAGAATAACTCATAGAATTTTACTCTACAGACTAAATAAAAAAGGCAACAAAAATAAAATAATAATGAACAAATTGAATATTTATGAAATCACGTTAAAATATTTAATCGCTTATTATATTTTATATATGAATAATTATTGAACTAATCATTTCAATTCTATTCACAAAATAATACGTGTAAAGAAATGATATGTAAATCAATATTCCAATAAGTAATTTAATGTTAATCATGAAACAAAAATAATAATTGTATTAATGATTAATAAGAAAAAATGTTTTTATATTTCTTCGAATAATAAAACATAGCCAACAAGTAGCAAATATATAATAATTATAAGCATGTGTATAAAAAATCTTTAAATGACTTGAAGGAAATTGTAAAAAATGACACAAATTTATTATTTTTTCCTCAAAGAATGATTTATCTTTACTCGAGTTATACATATATACACTTAAAAGCTAAATGAATTGTGTTTTTAATAATTGCGCGATAAAGGACATTTCAAGGAAGTATCTGCATTAGGTCCAGATACAAAAGTCCAGCGCATATGGGTTACTTCATTTTTATTAATGACATTCGCTGAAAGATTCTAACAGTAAAATATTATCCAAATCTTACTTGTATTTCATAATTATAAATGAATATATATATATATCATATATATCACATATATCATATATCATATATATATGCATATGTATATTTATATATATGTATATATAGCGATTTCTCGATTCATAAGTTTACATATAAAAACATAAATATTTACAGACATGGATGTAAAATTATTTCACGACTAACGTTTTCGTGTTATGACTGAAATAATAAGATCGCGTACATAAGTGTATTTATAATTAGTAAGGGCAATTTATTTTTTAGTGCGCAAAGGTCTCATATTTATTTATTTATTTATTTATTTATTCATTTTTTTTTTTTTTTTTTTTTTTTTTTTTTTTTTTTTTTTTTTTTTTTTTTATAGAATTCCTACTCTTTCATTTGCGCGATTTATTAAAGGCTCTTACTCAGTAATCAAACATGTATCAATTTTTTGCTTCGCAAAGCCCGCACAATTGTTTAAATTTTTTATCCCTTTGCTCAAAAAATATAAATATCAAGCGCAAGCAGTAACTGTTTTTCCAGTGATTGGAAGTTACCTTTATGTTACGTGCTTCATCAAAACTATTATTTCATCGTCACTAAACGATGTTGTAATCTGTTACCGACCCTTAAAATTAGTGACTAAGTTAAATTTTCATTTTCATCGACATTAATTCTCTGTCATTGACTCTATGACTTTTTTTACCTATTTCGTTATTCAATATTGTCATGTCGGACTATTTTTTTTTTCTTCGCGTTCAACTTTGAAGTAACGTTGTTCTTCGAATTTACGCATTTACATTTGAAGAAAATAGAAGTAATCGTATATCTCATTTGCTCAAAATATTTTTCATCACAATGCGTGTTTTTAGCTTCAATCCACCTAAATGCACTTCAATGTGTCTCGAATTTTAAAAAACACGAAATGGATATGTAACAACCTTGTTATGTATAAATCTGAGGAAAAAAAATCTTATTACCGACGTAAAAAACGTTTGAAATTTTTTCTATTAATACATTAAACGTTAATTAATTTTGTATATTCACGGAATTATCGATATTTAATACAAATTCCATTTTGCAATAAATTAATTAAATTTGTATTAGTACATTTTAGTTTCAATTTAAAATTCTTTTTTAACGTAGATCGATTCTTGTTATTTTATTCATTTAATATCGACGATTTTAACTTTTAAATACATGAAATGTTTAAACGTTTAACAATAATTTTTATTTTAATTAAAATTCAGCCTTTTTTGTCAAACAACTACTGATTGACTTTGCAATTATGGCACAAGAAATAGCTAATTGATTAAGTTTTCAAATCGCCTTAACAATGTTACGTAGTTTAGTTTTAGAATATTTTCTACTTTTATCTTAGTAAGAAATTTTAAATTTTATAACAATCGTCATATTATATGGCATAAATAAGTTAGATGAATAAATAAATTTAATAATGAAACTTATATTATTCCATAAAAATGTTTAATAATGTAAAACTTAAATTGTTGGAAAGAGTTATATAAAGCATTAAGTAAAAAACATACATCTCAATAATTTCATTCATTGATGGTTCACGAATTATTTTTTAATGCTGCATAAGTTGGAGATATCAAAAAATAGTGTAATATAGTTTTTCAGGGATGTAATGACAGAACAAAATACAATATAAAGCTATATGCCAGAGAATTAAGTCGTGTAAGAGGCATTAGGATTTCGCACATTCATGCACAGCATCCACAGTATAAATTCCTACATTTCGGTTTAATAATTGTTCAAATAATACGAAAGAATTTTAATTAAGTAATTCATTTCATCTTTTACACAAATCCTGAATAAAAAGTAATTATTTTTCTAAAAAATGATATTATATTTAAAAAATTGATAGGTTTTTACAAGAATTTAGCATTTTAATTGCAACTTATGGTCAAAAGATGAAAATCACAGTTTCTTTACATCACATTATTATGCAAAATTTTAATTTAAAAAACAAACGTCTGATGTTAATCGATTAATAAATTGACGAATTTTTAAAAATATTTTATGCTTATAAAATGCAGTACAATTTTAAATAATCTTTTCTTTATAACAGCTGTACGTTAAAATAATATTTATCTGTATGAGATAAAAAATTTTGTAAAAACTTGATTTATTTTATGTATTAAAGATTGCTACATTCCGCATTCGTATCATTAATTGTTGATTTTAAAATAACTTTTTTATAAACTTTTTTACGTCTTATTATTGTAATCAACAATTTAAGGGTTTTTTTATTTATAAAAGTAATCATTAACACTGAAGTAATTCATTAAATTGATTACAATAATAACAAAAATTCCGCTTTGAAAATTGTCATGAATATTAATTTCCCGATTTATATTCATAACTTTATAACAATTAATAGTTTACATAAATGGTTATATATAATAATAAATTCAATGACATTGGAAGAATTAATTTAATTAATATTAAGTGCCAATTGCAGAAGATGATAATAGCACTGCATTTAGGCAGGATTTTTTTTATAATATTACATACAATAAAATATATGCGTAAAAATAAATATAAAATTATATTATGCATCAATGTAATTTAAGCTTTTAAATTTTATTATAACATGATACCAATCTAAAATTACATCAAAAAGATGCAGAATATGTTAGTATCATAAAAGAGCAAATTTTGAAAATTTTTAAGTACAATATTTAAATAAATTATTAAAAATATAAAAATAAGCTTAAAATTAGTAAAATACAACTTTAAATTACTTTTAATGAAAGAATTCCGAATAAATATGAAAAATACAAAATGACCAAAATGTAAAAATAATCAAATATTTGTTTCGTTAAAAAAAATATATATATATATTCAAAATATTTTTTGTTAAGAAACAGACATAATATTCACAATTTACGTAAATAATGAATTTCGACGAAAATAATTTAGTCGTATATGACAAAGCGTTTTTAGGTGATTAAGAATTATATTTAGAACAGGCCAACAGGAATAAATACTATATTGTACTGCAATATAAGTAATTAAATTTAATTTAATTATAAGAAAGGGCGACAATAATGGAAGGGAGTAATGTAAAAAGTTTATATATAAACTGTACAGATAGAATAAACTAACTATGTATAGTCTTATGCGAGATAACAAGATCAAACATCGCAAGTATGAGTTAGTCGCCGGTACATTAGCTTGCTGACAATAAACAATTCCTATTGTAAATACCGATAATCTTACAGCAGTAGAATATCGGTGCTGACGCCAAACTCGTGAGAAAAATAAAAAAGCCATAAACGCATTCTTATAAAATTAACGCGCGAAAATGTATACACATTCAAATAATCATACGTTCATACTTAGGTGTCAGCACCGACCAGTGACAAGTTTTACTTCTATGTTTTCTTCGTCTATATATTTTCGATATAAAACTGACTAAGAACGCAACGCTTTCGTTATAATTTAATATGGGCCTGTATTAAAATAGTAACTATGAACAACAGAGGGCACAGTAGCATAATGTTAAACTTGGTTTTTGTGTAAAACTATATGACAAGAGCCATATCCTTTTTGTTTGGTAGATTCACCTTTTTACCTTGCCAAAGACTATTATGTATCGTAAAGGCGTCTATGGTGACAGTCAGATGTTTCGTATGAACTTGTGAAAAGCATTTTCCACCAGAATTATATCTGTAAAAAATAATAAAAATAATGCGAGTGAATAATTAAACAATTATAAGCTTCATAAATGATCAAAAAACTATAAATATTTTCATTTATTGATTATTGACTTTCATTATTATTTTATTTACTGCAATGCATAGTCATTTTATTTTACAACTTAATGTTATTAATTGATAATTTATAAATGTTATTGAAATGCTAATAAACTAATAAAATTAATTTTATTTTGTTAACAAAAAATAACTTACTTGAAAAACTTGTCGAACATTTTATCTATGACCTGTTTTGGTCCAGTCCCATACAATTTACTGACTTCATCTCTGTCTGGGCAGTAAGAATAGAGAGCTCGAAATTGACAACCAGCATCTCGAAAAAGAATAAGAAAATGTTTGCTTTCCGATCTTGAAATCTCATCTAATACTCTACGCTTTGCTTCCTTGTTAACTGTACCAGGAAATACACAGTATTCCACAGCGTTTAACATTATACCTCGATTTGACTTAGTTGCTGGTTGTTTGTATAACCTTGGACCTATATTAAATATTAGTTATAATAAAACAATAAAATATTGTTAAGTATTGAAAAAATTCAACAGCAATCCGTAATTATTTGTATAATTTTGTTTCAATGACAATTCTGTTAACATTCATATTTTATCTAATATTTCAAAATGGTAAAAATTCAATGAAGAATCAGAAATAACATTCAAATACATAAATATATAATGATGCCTATAAATGTCTGTTTAGGCTTTAGAAATAAAATGAAAAAAGTTTAAAATTAATTTAATACAAAATTTAAAATGTCAATTAATTTGTACATTTGTATAAAAATTTTATTTTTTAATTATTCATGTATTTATAAATATTGATTTTAAAATAAAAGTGTGACTCTAAACAATTATACAAATTGTGGTAGAAAAATCCATTTGCAAACATTTATTACTTATTATTTCAGAAAAAGTATTATTTTGAATTTTAATCAAACATTGTTTAAATTCAGTTTTGCAAGTACAAGTCAAATATAAGTCTTTGAGAATATAAATGTGATTACAAAATTAACTTTTCTTAAAAAATAAAGTATATCTTATTTACTTAAAATTGAGAGTTAAATTTAAACTCTGCCACTTATTCCTGTATGTAATATCAAATAATTTAATTTACTAGTAAATTTCATTGAAAGTAAATTAGATTAAAGTATTTTGAAATTACAATTCTTATTACCATTATAATCCATCATTGAACTAGGTGTGCTACTGATATCACTACTTCCATCATCAAAAGCTCTTCTTTTCGTCATAAGACCTGGTGGCAAGGATCCAGGTCCTGAGGGTGAAGGAAGATGCCTCATGCTTCCCATGCCAGGACTTGGTGCTCGTCTTGGTGGTGTAGCTCTTCCTAATCCGCTGTCTGTATCTGTATGTAGAAAAAATACAATGTCAAAATCGTCGTACCTAACACCTATAAACTATGAGAAAATAATTATAAACATAAAACAAAAACACGATCCACATGATGCCTTACACCTTTATGACTTAAGACCAGCGTAACCACAGTTAATACCCCAAAACCAACACAATTAAATTTATACCCATTGAAATAGTAATTTTTATTTTGTGCTTATAAGATAAAAAGAGTTAGTCACTTCTAAAAATATCTATATACATTTTCTAAACTATTTTTTATAAGAGATTGTGAAATTTTTGTTAACGACTATATTTAATGCTTGTGTTTATATTTTTTAAAAAGTCAGTAAACATTAATTTTCTAAAAATGATTTTATAAAATACTAATTTCACTTAATGTTAATGATTGATGATATTATTTTTGAATTAATGTGAAATTTTATAAGATGACAATTTTATTATACTATAATTTGCTATACCTTTCAGTACTATTACTAAGCATCTGAAAACGAATCAAAAAACATCACTAACAATTATGGTATTAGAATCGACAACTCAAGATCTAAGAATGAGTCATAGCAAATTTACAATGTAATGTGTAAAATACTGGAACCACTGAGACAATCTGAAAGACATTGAAAACTTCAGGACCCACAACCAGTGCTGTACAACGATAAGCCGAACAAGCCTTGGTATTATTCTAAATTTGTGATTTACTTTCTTTAACAGTATAATTTACTCAAAGTTTTACTAATTTTGCACTGTGTAAAAAAGCTGATAATTGAAAAAGTTTATGATTATTATTATTAACCATAGAAAATAAAATTAATAATCGGATAGAATATCTAGGAAAAGCTTATATAAAATTACCATTTTTAAAATTACATTCGATCTAATCATTCTAGTAAAAATGTAAAATTTATATCTAAATGTATGGAAATATATGTTTATTAAAAATATATTATATTGAAATAATTGTATAACTGTTTTTCCTAGGTATAATGCAGAAACTTAAAGCTTTAAATATTTTATTGGCAAAACTTTGATAGAACTAAGGTATTAATGTGCTGTCAATGTGAATGCAAGTGTCTTAGTGTTATGTCTTTATCGCTGCCACCTTGTATATCAGTTTCCTGCAACCGGCCACCATGCGAGTCTACTAGTGTGTATATTATTCTTGTAATGCTAATGCCTAGAAATGTATAATAATGTGTAAAGGAAACATAGAAAATTTTAAACCTTGCATGAGACACAAAAAAAGGAATAATATATCAGGGGATTAAATGTATGTTTCCAAGTCACTGTGGTGCTCCTTACCGCACAGATTCATCAACGAACTAGACTTTCTTCCCTTAAAGTTTTGGTAACTCGCGTATTTAGGCCTGCCTCTAACCTGTTGCTGAGGTTCCTGCGCATCTGGAATAATATGCAACGTTTCCGTTGTGTTACACTCTCTCGTACGTGTATTGTACGAACATTTAATGATTTTTTACGGGGAGCAATGGGGGATGCTTCTCAATTTGTATTTTAAGACAACATTATTTAACTACTACGAGCCGAGCATTAAAGCTCAATTTATGTGTGTATATATATATATAAATACATATATATAACATTTATAGCCAGTGCATATTTGGTGCAGAATAATGTTTCGTTCCAACTCATATAAAGCTAAAAAGTATACAATTCTACCTTATTCTTAACGATCATTCAGCATTAAATTAAAAAAAAATAACAAAAAGTAAAAATATAATGATAAAATATAGGTAAAACGTGTACATGGTGTACGAGCTGTATTTTACATATTAAATATAATGCTCATACCATTGACTTAGGGTCCTGTAAAAAAATAAACGATACTACGCATCGAACTAAACATATAAAATCGATAAATGCGTCCAAGCGACAATAAAATATAAAAAACTCACCTCGTGAAGCCTTATACGAGCCGCGTCTTCCCAGTTGGTGACCGCTTCTGGACGGAGAAGAACCTCTACCATCGTCAGGCGAATCTACGGAAGATACTAAAATAGGGTAACAAACTATTATATAGTATGTTAGTTAAGCCTTATGACTATGATTATGGAAGTTACTGAAAATGCATCTATGATAGATGATCTAATACTACTAATGTTACAATGATGCCAGTGATGAACGTGCAGGTGCAGGAGGAACAAAAAGTGAAAATTCAATTGTCTGGTTAATTGTTTACAGTATTATGTTGTTTTATATTATTTTTATTTATTTAAATTTAAATAGAGAGGCACAAAAAATCAAGTTATTTTTAATAAAAAATTATTTTCTTGGTTTACATAAATTTGAACATTTTATTGTACAACATACAAAAAAAATTTTTTAATTAAAATTTTAATTAAAAATGAATCAATATTCTCGCTAAACTATTCATTTAAAATTTACTTAAATTGATATAATTAAATAAAAATAACGTCACAAAAATATATTCTTAATCTTATTATTTATAAATTTAATTATACTCTGTAAGAAAAAAAGTATTTAATTAAAATACAAATATGCAAACTACAAACTAAATTTATATTGATTTGAACATCAGACTATACATATTATAGTAAAGATAGAGTAAAAAGAATTAATTTTTTTTATGAACCCTGCTAATATATTTTACAATTTATTACTGTTATATGGATGATTAAATTTTTGTAAATAATTTCATTAACTGCAATGAAATATTAAGTTAAAAAATAATAAAAATTAATCATGAGAAAATGATATGATAACGTTATCATACTCTGATTAATATGTTAGTGTGTGTATGTGTGAATGTGTGCATACCCCTGAGGCTGCCACCTCGATAAAGGGAGCTGGATCGCCGATCGTCGAGATGCGCCGCAGTGAGACTGTCCTGCGAGCCTCGGTAGTAGTCTCGCCTCATCGTTGGTGAAGTCAGCGACGCTACATAGTGTTTTAAGTGCCAAAAATTGTAAATCAGCTCAAAATTTCTATCCTATACTTCTTTTCTGTACACTTAATTCGTAAATATTATAATGGCATTTATTTAACGTCTTAACGTCACTTGTATTTTGTAACCACTACACTAGATTCTTGAAGAATCATTATATTCGATAATGAATAAATTCAAAAAAAAAAAAAGAATTAATTTTATTATTTTATTATTTTATTATAAAACTTAAAAAATATATAATTAAAATTATTTTTTCATTGCAAAAGATATTAAATTAAGTTAATAAATTGATATAATAATTTTTTTTTAAATAATTTTAATGCATTTTAAAATAAGTATATTGTATTTCTTATATTTATAAACTTTTTTCAATTATATACATTTTTCATTGTAAAATATTGAATGACTCTAAATATTTAAACAAATTGTAAATATTGCTTAGTCGATATTATATTATTATTTCTATTATTGAATTTTACTCGAGGCTAAAGTTTATAATAAAATATTAAAAAATAAATTTTCTTAAATCAATAATTAACGTGAACTAAAAGCAGGACAGAATTTTTTGAGCTTGTCTTGTTTGTGTTGAAAATAAATATATAAAATTCACTCATGAAAATACATCAAGTTAGCTCACTGAGGACGCATAAACGCATTATCCAACATAAAAAGAAAACTGCTCTGGATATAAAATCTGTGCCATGCAACACACGAGCATCAACAACATTGACTATGATATATTTATTAACATTGATAACTGAGGGGGCTCAATTTTCAACAAAAAAATATTATAATGTATTTCTCGGAATTTGTTTTGACTAATATAACTATTATAATATAGAAAGAAATTCTTTGAGCAAAAAGTTTTATATTCCGAGAAATATTAATATGACTATTTATGTACTGATGTGGAATTTACCTGTACTAAGATTAGACGATGAACCTTTCTTTCCTCTACTAGGCGTTAAAGCACCAGAATCCAACTCGGCGCCAGCATCTACGTGAATTGTTTTTGGTCGCGGTCGACTAGGAGTGGCTTTATTTCGTAGCTTAGCTGGTTTTAATGCATTAAGCAATTCTTTATCAATAACTTTACCCTAAAATAGTAAAATGGAATTATTAATTTATTTTATGTAATTTAATTATTTTATATATTTTGTACTAATTTTACGATTTGTTTGGGTTATTTCTTTAAATATAAAATAAAACAGCGTATTTCTTTTAAGCCTTATAAATTTGTACTATAAGCAATAATGTACAGAATGAAAATAGAAAATAAGTAACTTATGATAATATAAATAAACAAAATTCATAATAAAATAAAAAATATATTATAAAATAAAATCTACAAAGACCATACTTCTCTCTCAGCTTCTTCTATGGCTTTCTTCAATTTATATTGTTCTAAAATAGCTGCTCTTCGCTGTTTTTCTTCTTCCTTTTTCTTCGCTCTTTCTTCCTCTTTCATTTTTTCTTCCTCGCGACGAGCTTGAGCTTCCGCTTCTTTTCGTTCTTTTAATTCTTCTTGCTGTTGTCTTCGTTGCAGCGATAAAAGAATTATTCTCTCCTTTTTTCTTTCCATCTCATCAATGGAATTCTATAAAAATAAGATAATACGATTAAATTACTATTTATTACTATTTATATTAATTATTCAAGTCATCTAAATTTTTTGAGAGAGAAAAAAACAAATTTTGATACAACGTATATATAATAAAAAGAATAAAAAAGCTATATGTTATTTAAAAAAAGACTGGAAATTAAGAAATATTTTAAATCCAAGTATGAAATATTTCTAAAAATTTAATACTCTTTAATGTTTATTCAGAAATTTTGACTTACTGGATCTGGATTAGCTAGTTGATTTCCTATAATTAAACCGACACTATTCGTTTGGCGTCCTTCTGAGCTTTCGCTTTTTTGCCTCTCCCTTTGTCGATCTTTAGCTGCTTCCCTATCTCTTAACTCTTGCCGTTGTTGTTCTCGCTCCTCTGCTTGTCTTTGTTTTTCTCTCTCCGATTCTTTTTGTGCCGAAGCTTGACGTCTTTCGAGTGCACTACTCACAGGTGTTGATGAATAACGTGACAAATAATCATCTTGATCAATGTATGCGGATACACTTCTCTCCTGAAATTCACAGTAAATATTTCTTTTTAAAAATTATATTGCATAATAAAATTGAATACATTATTTTATGATTATTAATATCATGAACGTATTAATATGTTTTAATTCTTTAGCAATATATATATATATATATATATATATCATATATAAATAAATAACCTTTTTAGGAGAAGCTCTTTTCGTTCTAAGAGAAGGTTTAGGTTTTTTAGGAGCATCGTCAAATGATATATAAAAGCCCTTTTCTCCTAAATCGCTCGCATCCAATGGCACGACTTCTGCTGTATTGCCAGACGGCGATGGAGTCGTTTCTCGTAGTGATGTATGGGGTTGAAACGAATTCCTTGATAATGAGGGCCTTGTTGGTGATGGTATCCTATACGTTCGACTACCAGATGAGATGTTTAAATTTCGAATACCCTGACTGAAGTCTTCTTCATTAACTGGAAAATTTATTCGAATTTCATACAATAAGTTAAAAAATAATTCAGTAATTGCGTATTATTATTATAATACGATAAACAAAAAGTTCAACAGTTTTTAGAACTACACAACAATTTCCAACACAAACAACAAACGATTTTCTTTTAATTAATTTGATAATAAAAGGCTTATAAAATTGATACAATTTTTAAATATTCATTTTTCAACTGAAAAAAAAAAAAAAAAATTTTTAAATATTTCTTTTATTACCTAAATAGGACATATTTTGAGACTCTATTTCTTCCGGTGGCATAGAACTCAATCTTTTCTCTAAAGGATTTTCACACGCCATTTGCATGTGATGTACGTTTTGCCTTTTTATATCTGAACCGTCGCTTAACAATTGACTTATTCGGTGAACCTACAAAAAAATGTTTATTGATTAAATACATTATTAAGAATTCAATAAAATGAATTAGAGAAGTACAAAATAATATAATTTATAAAAGTAATTATCACAGAAATTCTTATTATAATTATTATAACCTGAATTATGATTAGGTTTTGTATTAAAAATGTAAAATATTTCATTAGTTGTTCATAAATAGTCATAAATGTTAAATTCATCATCCGCAAATTTGTGTAAGCTAATATACTTATATGAATAAGTATGATAATACAATTCATTAAAATTTTACGTTTATCCTGATATCCATTATACTTTTCTCCTAATAAAAATACAATACAATTTTATAGAAAAAATATCAAAAATTTATCATTTTTTAATGTTATTGTGATGAACACTATTATTTTTTTATAGAACAAATAGATATATTTCAGCAGAACATCTGTCAATTTTTTTTTTTTTTTTTTTAAATGTATTGAAAAAATAAATAAATAAATAAAAACATAAAATTATTGTTAAAAATGAATTTAAATAAAAAAAATAAAAATAAAACTTATCGGAAACATTCAAAATATTATCCACTTCATACACAAATTGAAAAAACATTTATTCAAATAACGCGTAAATATTTGCATCTCACATAACCAAGATTACTTCTTCCATCTCTCTATTTTTTTTTTATTTTTATTAAACAAAAACATATATACAACGAGCTTTTTACACTATATAATTATAAATTCAAACCCACTATCTTGTTAACACCATCGGAGTTACCAAGAGTTGTACGTGAGCCCCGCTTGGTATTGGTGGTAAATGAATGAAACAGATACATTCTACTTTGAATGGAGATCAGAACTCCGATGTAGTTACTGCCTCGGTATATACTCACGACGGCGATCGTTTGCAGGTGCGAATACACGTTCTCGAGTTAAGAAAGCCGTGTGGGAAGAGAGCTCGTACGTTTGGGCGGTTACAATCTATATGGATGCATTACATCACTAACTGGTTTTCGCACCCACCCAACGGTCATATGAGTATTTGAGATGTTTTTTCAATAGAAACAATGTGTATCCGTGTGTTAGTATTGCACGCAAAAAGACCAGACAAAGATAGTCGCAGATATGTGAACAGTTTTAGTAATATCGATGACGACTGCCATCGATACATTGGAATTACAATACTTTAATAAAAAAAAAAAAAACAAACCTTGATTAATTACCGATTTAAAATTCAAATATAATTTTATTCTACCATCTTACTGTTGCTAATAATAACCTATAATTGTCTATTTTAAGAGTTGAATAGTTTACATTTGTTTTAAATTAATTTTAATGAAATCAAATGTTAAAATTTAATAAATGATATTTTTTATAATTGATTCATAACTTTAAACTTTAATAAACTTTTTTAATTATACGTTTTATGTTCGCCATTAATATACTGAGGTAACTAATTGAAGCTATTAGAAAATTATGAATAAAATTATAGAAATTAGAGTATTTATTTAACTACCTATATTTTTAATCTATAATTATTTACATCAAATAAAAAATGTAGTACTTACAGCACTGCGATGTTGTGGACTAGCTGAAGAAGGTGGAGTTTGACTAAAAAGCGTTTGCGCCACTGGATATGAAGACATGTGATGCTGATTACTAGACAGACTATGCTCTCCACCATTAAGGTACCGTTGCTCTTGCGATGTATCGTGTAAAATAAATCCTTTTTGTTGTGGAACTGGCATTCCCCACGATCGAGTATCTTGGTATAATCGAGGGTCTTGCTGATATACTACATGAATAATATGGAATCAATAATTCGCAAAATAATTTAAAGCTTGTTATTTTTTAAATTTAATATTAGTTTTTTTAAAAATTGAAGCTATTTTGATGAACTATTTTTTACCTGAAGAAACATAACGAGTATCCATAGACTGATTGTATCCGACGGATATGTCGTTTCCTAATTGTATTGGCTGTGGTTGACCCCACGTACGTCTTGGCACTTGTGGTTGATCATGAAGATAAAACTGTGACTGTTGAGGCTCGTGTACCCTTGAAGTCATCGTATTTTGTGGAGGCACGCCATAATTCTTTAAACAATATTCAAACAATAATTGTGAAAATTGTAATTTTTTAAAAAAATATTCTTTATTTAAAACACTTTTTAAAAATCTTAGCATTTTCCACTACAAAAGCCGAATACTTAAAAATATTAGATTGCCCAAATATTGAGCTTTTTTAGTTAAAATTCAGACAAATCTTTTTCCTAATCAAAAAAAACTTTATTAATTCAAATATTTGCATTAAATGCAACAAGCTGTCTTGATTATTTAGTCCTACGCAAATATTCCACACTGTCACTGTTGAATTCTGTATCTGTATTATGAAAAGAAATATGCCGATCTTCTTCAATTTTTTATTAAAATTTCATTACGTTTATTGACTTGATTGGTTATAGCGAGGTGTATCTTAAAAGTCGGAATTACCAGAATAAAATCTATCAAATTATCACTTGGCTGAGACTTTTGACAAAGTACTTTAATCGCGAGCAACAAAACTTTTCTATAACGCCTGTTAATCTTTATTTTTGAAAGGCATCTAGTGAAAAAAAAAACTCAATACTATTTCAAAAACTCAATATATTTATACACATGGAAATAAATCGATACGTAAATATTAAATAACGAAATCTATCTAATTTTTTAAAATAACTTACATGCATATGTTGATGACTAAGACTTTGTAGTTGTTGTAACTGTTGTTGCATTTGTTGCTGATGTTGTGTCATTAAGTGTTGTTGCTGAATTTGATTTTGCTGACTGGCTAATCGCTGAATATCTTGCTGAATTTCACTTAAACTATTATTCATTCTACAAAAAATAATATATTGAATTTACATTTATTCGAGTGTGAATTGAAAAAAAATTAAATAAATAAATAAATAAATAATAATAATAATAAAATAAAAATCTGTATACTAACTGAGATATACATTGGTGATATTGCTCGTAATCCATATTTTCGATGTCTGGCGTTCTTCGAGTCTCGACGAAAGGTGCTCCATCCTGATCCAACCATTTGTGTTCCACGTCTCGGACATCTTCGCTGATTTCCTAAACGACCCAATTATCTTATTAAAAAGCATACAGAGATGAAAAAAAAGTTCTTTTTTTCTTATTATAAAAAATCGTTTTAAAACATGTATTGTCTTTTTTTTTTTTTTTTTGTGTACAAAAATAGTAGTTTACCGTATGATGTAAAAAAAGATATTTGGAAACTCTCCAAAAATCCATATTGGATCATATTCAAAAAGTTTAATCAATTCTTATCTATAACTTGAAACTAGTTGAGCTTGCGATTTATGTGCATTAAGTTTTCACAAAATATATAAGTAAAATTTATTTTGTAATTCAATATCATCAATTCACAGTGCTATATGTATCAACGAGTATATGTTAAAAAGTATATATAACAAATTATTTTCTCGTAAAAAATATTAAGTATATATATAAATCACAGTAGTTAAATGATAAAACTGTAAAAAAAAAAAAACACTTTTTATTTGAATAAAAACAAAACCGATATAGCCTGTTGATAACTACGATAGAATTTAAGGAGATTAGAGATAATGCACTCAAATATTGGAACTCAACAATACGATGAAGGAATGTCTGAGTAAAGAGAGAGGAAAGAAAGAGAGAGAAAGAGAGAGAGAGAGAGTCCTCCCTGAAATTTCTTATTTGTCCTTCCGTTTGATCAATAGGACAATATCTTATGTAACTATGTGGGATGTCAAGGCTTTTCCCCACTTATCGTATCTCCACCTGTTCCTGTCCCTACGTGCATCAATCATATTTGGCTCGGATGAGCCGCGCCGCGGATATTGCGCTAATCACTTTTCACCAATCGATAGACCCAAGTCGACACATCGTGTGGGAACCCTCTCGGCGTTCGAGTTGAAAATTTTTAGAGATTGATAGACTTTTTTTTTTTTTTCTTTTCAACACTCGCGATAAAACTTGCGTTAACGCCTATATCAGTAGTAATAATAACAAACGTTTTATCGTTTTGTATTATTATTATTTTCTCTTTTTTTTACAAATAAAAATAACCACCACCATGGATAAATAAAAACGAAAAATAATAAAACACTGATTACCAAAAATAAATAAAATCGTTTTAATTTACAAGTGCAAAAAATTGTTTATAAACAAAACATGCCCTAGAACGTAATTAAAATATAAGTGAATGATTAAATAAAAAAACAACGGTATGGTATGATATGATATAATATTGTAATATCTTAGTGGACATATATGGTTTTTTTTCCAAAATTTTTTTTCTAATTTAGCCACTATTTTTACAGGGAGGGCGTTCGTTATTTAATGGTAAAATTTTAACTCAACTAGACTAACATTTTTTTTTTCTGTTTTTTTTTTTTCGGATCTTTTAATAACTTACTAAAAAATTAAAAGTGGTTTTCTGATTTTTCTAAAAGGCTTATTTTTTTACTTTTTGGCTTACTACACTCAGTACATTTTTGATGCAATAAAAGACGCATTAAGCCATCCAAAGCAGGATAATTTAACAATATAAATGTATGAATGCCTTACAGTAGCTCTACTTATTTACCATTGAGGTGACTTTTGCACTCTGCACATTTTTTCACTTCTATATTCAGACTTCGCTTTACTTCTTCATTATAACTTATTATTACATTCTTTTTGTTATTGTAAAAGTTGCAAAAAAGGTATAATTTACTTTTATAATATTAGAATTGTTTTATTAATTAAAAAAATTTAATATTAAAAATATTTTAGATGTAACTGTTTTATAAAAAGAGCAAATTAAAAATGTACCATTTGATGAGGTGCGAATTTAATGCATTGAAAAGTAAATTTTTGTAAATTTTTATGAAAGAATATTTTCTATATCGTTATAAAGATATTAATATAATAAAAATTACGGAGATAATTTGATGCAAAGTGCAAAAGTTCATTCTAACACGTTACAACATTCAAAGTATAGAGATTAAAAGTCAAACAAATTTATCATAAGCAATAATAAGTAGATTAATTATTGTTTATCGTACCGAAAGCATACTTTTCTTCTCTTTAGAGGAATCGGACGAAGTGCGCCACTGTAAGGTATATATACACAATGAAAGGAGTGGCATAAAATAAAATTCAATGCCACCCAACGTACCTATAGTTGTCCTCTATAATATGGATATGTGTGTACGTACACGAAAAAAATTTAATGTTTTGCATCCGTTCAATATTTCATAATTGTATGCCGTTATTTAGTTAAAATGTTAATTATAATTTTTATACGCTGCATTTACATATTCAGAAAAAAAAGGTCGTGAGACTTTATAATCTATTTTTGAAAAAATATAAAACGATTGTAAAAAAAAAAAAAAATGGAACAAAGTAGTATAACCTCGTCGCATCCAATTGCACATTAAATTTTCGTAATCGTGTAGGGTATGTGTATGGCTCGCTTTTAATAATAATGTATAACGGTGCAGTGCGACGTGATGATGATAACCATACCTTTAAGGAGAAGGGTCGTTGCGGTTTATCCGATGGCAACTGATGCGTGCCAAGGAGCGCGGTAGCAGATGCAGAGGAGGAGGAGGAGGAGCACTCGTCGGCAATGCTCGCCTCCCCGGGTTGACCTGAGTTTAGCGGGGTGGGAGGGCCCATCTCCACAGGACTGTCTCCGCCGGACGTCGACGAAGAGGGAGACTTAACTTTACCCTGCAACGAGCCCAACCACAAGGCGTGCCATTTGTTAGGTACTCACAGTCCACCACCTCACTCCAACCTCAGTCACAAAAACACCAACAACCCGTCCTTTCGGGCGATATCTTCACCCTTTTTGCTGCATAGCTCAACTCCATTTCCAACATTATCTAATTCTTTCTTTCTTTTGTTCTTTCTTACTATTTTTTTTTCTCTTTCAAACATTAATCTCATTTCTTTTTTAAGAGCGTTTTCTTTTATATATTTATTTATTTATTTTATTTTTTTTTTAATAGCTTAGCTTGTGTAGCAACATGGTCGAATTAAGCAAGAGGTGTGTATACAAGCGGATTTTAGCAATGATTTATTTTCAATACTGGAGGTGTACGACAAAAACCACAAAAACTCGATGTATGTGTACAAGTGCGCGATTGTGTATTCAAAGCAACTTGTGACCATGTTGTATTAACTCATTTTTAATAAAATCGAATAAATCGTTCAAATAGTTTATTACTTTATTTAATAAATAAAAAAAAAAAAAAAACAAAAAATAAATAAAAAAAAAAACAGTTGCTTTTGGTGCATGAATTCTTATTTTTTACAAAATTGTCTTAATCTTTATGCAGAAATTAAAATTTTAAATTTTAATTTTCGGTCATTTTATTGAATTGATTTTTATAAAATCTTTTTTTTAATTTCATTATTTTAATCAATTTATTAATTTAGTTTTCATGATTTTTGAAGCGCTTTCTCCTCTATATTTTTCTACTTTGAAATATACTTTAAAATTCAACTAATTAAAAATTCTAAATATTTAAATAATCTAAAATATCGAATTGCTTTATTATTGAAATAGCTAAAATTGTTTTAAAAATAGTTTAACTATTATGCAATTTTGAACTAAAAAAAGCATTTATTTCTCTTACTTATAATACTTTGAATTCAACAAAGTTTAACAGTAATAAAGTTAATATTGTGAAATAGTAACTTGTATATACAGAATTAGACGATCACAATAAAACGGTGTGAACTCAACATGCATGCAAATAAAAAGGATTTAACTCGTGAAATTAATAACACACATATAAATAGAAGGTACCACATGCAAACAAACATTTAACAGATTTTTAAAAAATATAGATAATAATAGAGGTAACTTCAAATATAAAATTAAGGCAAAGTGCAGAAAAATAAAATTTATGAAATAATAAAAACGCACGTAAATATAAACCACAAGTAATATAAAGATATTTTTATTTCGTAGCCTGTTGTATATTTTTAAAATATAAATAATGTTGAAATTTGAAAAATTTTATTAAAATGAAGACTAACCTTTGTAACAGCTTGTAAAAATGCAGCTTTTCCAACTTTTTGCCGTCTTTTTGACATGTTGATTTCCATTTTTCTTTTTTCGTTTTCAATATGCCGTTTTCGTTCTTCTAATTTCAATCGAATATTATTTAGTTGCGATGCCATAACTGCACTACCATTGTTCTCGTCTAATAAAGAACGTACATTCAATAAAACAAATCATAAATAAATATAATTAATAATAAATAAATAAAATTTCAAATTAATATTTTAATATAAAATAGAATCTTCTTAACGTATCATTTTTTTTTTACAAATTTTGTTTTTTTAATAAAAAATTAACCTTGCGTCAATGATAGAAAAATTTTAAATAACTGCTATTGAAAATCAGTATGCTTTATAGACTACATAAAAAATTTTCTAAATATTAAGGGAAATTCAAAGCAGAAAATTTTAGCAGACCTGCAGAAGTTCGTTCTAGATGCTGATTTTGTTGACTACTTTGCTGCTGCCACGTAGTCATATTAGGTAGAGTTGCAAACGTCGTCTTTTTCTCCACAAAACCATTTCCATTGGTTTGGCCATGTTTTTTACTATTCGTGAATCCTTGCTTCGACTGTTCATCCTTATCTTGATCTAAATACGTAAGGTTGATGCCCTTCTCCGAACTTTTGCTCAAGTTCGCAAAGCTAGCCATTTTCATGCCAGTATTTGCCGCCTCGGTTTCCATGCCCTCGTTCTCCGTGGAATGTAGAATATTCTTAAGGGATACGTGGCGGCTGAGATTCGGATTAGATTTTTGCCGTCTGAGTCGAGATGGTGGCGGTAAACCCTCGTCGCTCGTGTGGCCGTTATCGGCAAGAATAAGGTGGACACCGCTACCGTATGCGTCTTGAATGCTAGACCGCGCCGGCAACGTTGGCTCTGCCAACAATTTTGGATGTCTTGATGCATGCTTGCCAACCACTTTATCCGGATTACGACCGATATTGTGAAGATTATCCTGTAATGACAGAGAAAACACCCACACCTCATATTGTTAACATTCGGCGTCGACGCACCACCTTACTCCTTAAGAATAGTCGTGAATGACTTTTGACATAACATTTATTTATTTATTTATTTTTTTTATTCATTTATATATATTTTTTTTTTTTTTTTTTTTAATGAATATGATCATGTACATTTTTTCATGAATGAAGATGCATTGGATTTTAATGAAAAACGTCATCATTTATGAATAATTATTTTAATTCAGTCCATTGGCAAAATTTTATGAAAAAGATTTTGAACACTGCAAAACATATGTTTTATCATATGTTTGTATATTATCATTTATTAATAGGGTTAATTATTAGTTGTTAAAGCAAAATTTTCACATGCACAACCATTTTGCACCGATAGGTATTTAAGCTAAAGTTCACAATGCTCAAAAAACTTTACCATATTCCCACATACATCCACAGCTCAATATTTTTTACTTTTATAAAAGTATAAAAATAATAATTTATAACAGTATTTGTTGAGTATTTAAAAAAAAAAATTTCTGTAAACTTATCTAATTTCCATTTTTCTAATTTTATTTAATTAAAACACTATTTGTTTGCAATGTAAAAAAAAAATATTATTCACTTGAATACAAATTATTTAAAAATTCATTAAAACATTAATCAATGTAATACAAATATACTATTTTTATAAAATATTTTCAATTTAAATTAATGAAATTTTTTAAAGAATTGAGCTTGGGAGATGCTGCATGATATGAAGAAAAGATTTAAAATTAGGGCGATTAATATAAAAAAATATTAAACACACAAATGTCACTTACGACACTTCTTAGTGAGTACGGCAGTATATTAAAGTGACTGACTCTTACAAAGCGTATTTTCGTTCGTTTCGAGAGTATAAAAAATAAAAAAAACAAAAACTAAAATAATAATGAAACAAAAGCTCTAAAATAATAAGTAAACAATTCCTAGTCTTACTCTAATAGTCTCAATTTTTTTTAATAAGGTCTCGTGAACAAGATTTTTTCTCACTTGGGACCCTCCGAAGTTTTCAATAGTAAGTTGCGATTCGTCGGCGGTGGTTACGCTGTTACGTCTCGATCTTCGACCGGCGTACGAGCTCCGTCTTTGCTCTTCCCAGTTGCTTGGCCGACCAGCGGCCTCTGCTCTTATCAACGTTTTATCGTCGCACACCGAGCTTAGCGTCGGCACCCCTTTGCTTCGATACCCCACAGACGTTTCTTCGTTGGTCGTTTTTCTGTGAACAATCACGTGAAATATTTTTCTTTTTTTTTTTTTTTAAATTATTAATTTTCATTCGCATAAAATCTTTCTGTATAATTAATTTCAAAGCTCTTTTTGGGTTAATTTATCTATAAACCGTTAGTTAATTTTATCATTTTATAATTGCGTGTTAGGTAATTAATTTTAAAGTTAAAATTTTAAATTAATTTCATGCACATGTTTTTATACTTTTAAATTCATTAGTACATTTTTGGCATCGGGTCAATTCTCTATTTTTGCTTAAAAATTATATCGGTAAATTTAAATTTTTCACACAAACAAAGATGATTATTAAAGTAAAAGTTACTATACCGTACGAAAAAATTGTTTACTTGGATGACGGTAGATAATAAATTATTATTCAGTTTAAGTAAAAACTTTTTAATACACCTTGTCCAATCAAACCTAAACGATAACTATTTAAACATAAAAATTAAAACATAAATTTTCTTAACTATATAATTGAAATGAAAAAAATTCATTTCTATTATACTAAAAATTATGAATTGTGACTGAATTCAAATACAATTTGTAATACTGATATTTAAAATAATAAAAAAATAATCTTTGTATGTTTCAACCCATTAAACTAATTCTTTACATTCTATTAAATTTTGTTTTAACTATAGTAATAATAGTAATAATTGTAATATTGCAATAATCTAAGCTCGTACTCGTTATTTCATATACGTATCTGTATCTATGTATATAAACTAACACATATATAACTTTTATTAAAATAAACAAAATAAAGTATATAAAAGTTCTACATTTATAGTTTAATTATCAGCTCCAATTATAATGTATTATATATTTAATTTATTATAGGTGAAAAATAAATTAACTAGATCATATATTGTCATTTCAAATGAAATTAAATAATATCAAATAAGTATTATCAAATATTACTTTAAAATAACAAATTACTATAAAACGTTCCAAAGGTGTGTACTTTATCATTTCAACGGAATTGTTATCTGCAAACGCTCAATGCTGTCATCTATCCTAAATAAATTATTATTAAATTCGATGGTTTTACTTGTGCTTTCAATATTATTACTTAAAATAACAAACTAAAGAATACACAATTTGCTTTTGCAACGAACGTACTAATGCTCTTTTCTTGTAAGTAGTGAAAGATAGCGGAATCCTTCAACACTGAGATTATCAAGATGATAATCTTTAATTATTCTTACAATAGAAGTAGTCCAACATCTGAGTCACTTACATTATCATGCTAATCTTTTTGTCAAATATTAAAATACAAACAAACATAAAAGCTCATTGATTATCTTATTTATCTTTGAATAAAACGTAAGCCACTATCTAAACTTAAAAATGTACCTCAAAGAATCTTATAAAAAAAATTCAGCTACTTGTTTACAAAAGCTATTTTATGCTATTTTTAATGAAAAAAGTTTTTAATGTAGGATAAATTGAAAACATACATTTTTAAATCGTTAGAAAATTTCGTTCTGAAAATTAGTAAATAAATTTTATAATTTCATTAAATTTATTTTAAATAAAATTTTCGGCATCAATCATTTTAATACGTGAAATTAAAATTTTAACAAAAACCATATAATTATTTTTTTAATGAATTTTATTTACCTGTCGTCGCTCGGTTGAGATTCGGTAGTTTGCTGCATCGACTGTGATTTTTTAACTGTATTCTGTACCATTGGCTTTGTAACTAAAATACAAAGATTTATTTAATTTAATACTAAAATGTAAAGTATAAACTTAAAAATTCTCACTACTAAATACAAATTCATTCTCTAAAATTACAGAAAAAATTTTTAAAATGCAAACAATATTAATTAAATGTATTAAAATGTTTTGAGGAATATTATTTTACTGGATATTCACTTTTATTAAACTTTACGGTAAATATTATTAAAAGGTGACATTTTATTTACAAATATTAAATGAAAATTTTCTAAAAATATTATAATTTCAAATTAAAGCTATAATGTAATAATATGAAACTATCCAAAATATATTTGAAGTCGAATATTACTTTATGAATAATAAATTTTAATCAATTATTTATAGATTATTTAAATTACATTACATAAGTCAATTTATAAATAAAAAATGTACATTTAAAAAAATATTTCTACTGTATTATAATTTAATGTTCAAAAAAGCATTGATTAGTGATAGAAAGCTGTTATTTATTATTGTAAAATTTGACTTACAACGTTACATAAAATCTACAACTGTTTAGTGAAAATAATTACAAATAATGCATTGCAAAAGTGTGATATTCTTGATAGATATATTATATTACGAGTAACGTCTTCATTAATCTTGTATACGTTACGCTTTTATATTTTACTACCTGCTAGTATTCTAGCGTTCAACACATTGCAGTAAAGTATCATAAACATTAAAAAACATAAGATGATGGGCACTCAAGAGAAATAAAAAAAAAAAACAAAAAAAGACAGAAAGAAAGTAACGATCGAACAATAATAAATGCATCAAAAGAAAATTGTGTGTGCTAACGTAAAATAAAGTATACATCGCAAAAAATACATACGAACATATAAATATGGAATGAATCTCAATAAAATACAAAAAGTCCTTCGTCTGATTCAGCAGTGACTATAGTCGAACTAGGCAAAATAAAACAAAAAAACCATGCAAACTTAAGATGAAACGAAAGCTGACAAGGCAAGCATTAGTCGATGTTTTCGCGCTTAAGGAGTGTGCCTCAAAATAAGTTCAACACTTTTCAGTCATATTTTTGTTCTGTTTGTTCAATTTTCTAAGAGCAAGTAGTAGCTCTTAATACAATAAGAAAAAAAATTAAAAGAAAACTAGTGAGTCTCTCTTCTCGTAAAAATTATTTTGCGCTTGTTTATTTAAAAAATAATTGATCATTATTTATTCTACGAATAAGTGAGAATGCAGAATATATTAATAAACGCAAAATTTTATTGATAAAATGTAAATTGTTTTTTAAATTCTATAATTCTGATAAACAATCACATCTTATATAACAGAATGTAAAAACAGACACTCTCTCTCTCTCTCTCTCTTTCTCACAATTATACATTTTTTCTGTCTTTTAATAATTAATAATAGAACCAATGAAAACCATATAAATATTGAATTTAAAACTACAAAAAAAAAAAAAAAAAAAAAAATAATATTTGTATCACAAATACCTAAAAAATTTATTTTACGACTAACAGCGAATCGAAACAATTAACAAATACTAAAAAAATCGCATTACTATACACGCGAATTCTCTATTATCTCTAAACACGGATATCAGATCTACGACCCCTTAAGCCTAGTCGAAGGACTTGAATTTTAAAATGAATACGAAAAACTGAAAAAAAAAAAAAAAGAAAATGGAAAAAAAAATTAGATATTATGACTACATCCAAGTCGCTTTAGTGCTAATTAACAGCGACTGTGATTCCTCTTTATATATATATATTTTTTTTTTATTTTTTTTTTATTTTTTTTTATTTTTTTTTTTACTTTTAAATGAAGAAGAATATAAAGATGTAAAGAACACCACTTATTATATAATAACGTTCGATGAATCTGGTGGTGCAACGTGCGGATACCTGTGAAGCCCGGAGCGGACGCGGAGAGGTTGCTTCTCAAATCAGGTATCGGAGTTACGGACTGCGGCAGACTCCGTTTATGAGCTACGCCGTGACTATTGCGCGGGCACGCTGCTTAATGTGTGTGTTCGTCGAGAAGAGGAATGCGAAGAGGCGCGTCGGTCACACACACAGAGTCAAGCATCGAGAGCGAGAGTAGTAGATACGCCATACAGAGAGATATATGGAAATATTTAATATCATTCGTTAATTTCATCACATTCCTTACTAGATGTACTGATGTTGTATATCGTTCCGCCTCGTCCTTTCCGTCTTATATCCATTCTTCTTTTATACTCTTTGGTTACTTTTTATGCGCGATATGTGTATACATCTCTTTTTTTTTTTTTTTTTTAACATACATATATAATTTGTGTGTATATATATATATGTATAATATACTTATATATATGTCTATTAGCAGCCACTGAGCATTTCAGTCAATTGGGTGCAACGATATTTCAAGACTGTATGTGTGTATATATATATATCGACACCAATAAGAAGCATGACACCATTTTGATCGCAGACAATCAATTAAGTCGATTATTGCTAATCTTGCAAAAGGATTTCATATACTATGTAGTTCGCACTTGTATTTATAACTTCATTTAACCACAAAAATATTGCACGGAAAGTATTACAAACTATTCATTTGATTCGCTCGATAAATAAAAAACAAATAAAAAATTATGATGCAACTACATTATTGAAAATAAAAAATTTTGTTATCAAATTAATTTATCAATTTTTTAATTTCAAAAATAAAATTTTTAAAACGTAATTTTACAACATAAAAAAAAATTCTGCTTAATCATGACTAATATATTGTCATTTATAATAAAACTTGTTAATAAAATGTTAATTACTAAATATGCGTTAAATAAATTTTTATTAATTTTAATATATTTGCAATCACAAAATATGTATATTAATCAACAATCAATTGTGTTTATTAGCAAAACATATAAATCACATTTTCCATTTTTCCGAGCGTAACCATTACACGATAACAGAAAGAAAAAAAAATTGTATGCGATCAAATTGGGATTCCATGAATAAATTGTAAAAAAGAAAAAAAAAAAAAAAAGAAGAAAAAAAAAAGTAAAAAATAAAGAATAAATATAGAGCGAATAATAGTATCATGTCACGTGCGAGCCAACCTTCACCAATCATTTGTACCCCACCACCAAAATATTTCTTATCGCGGAATACAAAGAAGGAAGGGGGCCCCGTTCGGGGGCCTTAAGGCCGCGCATCCCGACATAACAAACGGCATTATGAGAAAGGGATAAGGAGAACAGGATCTCTTATGGTTTACTCACCGTCCAAGTATTGCTGTGCGCTGTCCTCGCCGGGGTATCTCACGCATTTCGCCGGGTGAATTTCCAATACGTTGTACATCTCGGCCAGAAAAACTACTAAATTTTGCTTCATTGACCTGAAATTTTAAATTTACGAATTTAAAAATTTTGATGATAAAACGGTAAAACGCATTATTATTACAACGTAAATGTAACGTAAACGTGCATCTATTGGAAAATAACTGTTTAAAATTAATTCGATTATATTTTAAAAAATTGACTGCTATATTGCAGAGGCTGCAAATACTGTATAGTAAAAAAAAAAAAAAAAAATTCTACAACTATTAAAAGAAAAATTTATATTTTTTAATTTTATTTTTTTCTTGACAATAAAATGTATTAGTTTTTGTGCAAAATTTTTGATTTCTTACTGTAATATGAGAAATGTGGAAAGTTTATTGAATTACGTAATATAGTAAGATTATATATTTTTAAATAAATACAATTTTAAAATAACAGAGATGTATTAAAAATAAAATGAATTTTCATAAAAATATCAACTTTTTATCATATTTTTCAACTCGATGAGTTTTCCAGTTTGCTCTTGTATTCAATTTTTATATTTAAAAAAAAATTGTTTTTTCTCATTTTCACAAATTTTGATTGAAATTTTGAAATCGTATCGGCTAACCGATAAATTAAGAATTTTAATCGTTTCTTTGAAATAAGATCTTTACCTGCATAACATGGTGAGATATTACTAAAAATAACTAAATAAATTTAAAATCGATTTACAAAAAATAAAAGAAAAAAGGCTAACCATACATGACATGTTTATCACGCATTACCGTGAGCGTATTTGACAGTTTGAGAAGGCTTCTGTTTCTCTTCAGAAGCATCCCAACGCGATTAAAAACGAATGACTTTGACGGTTTCAACACAGGGATATTGATTTATGAAAGGGACTGAAAGTGAGAGAAGCGGCAGCTTTATAGTAAACCAATTCCACCACAAGAATCTCATATAATATCGGCTTAATAACGTGAACCACGTGCTATTAAAAAAAAAAGTATATTTGCTATGCTATTTAAATAATTAATAACATTAAATTGACGCGAATACGTAAACTTAAATCAGTTTCTGAAAAAATTGTATTATAATTAAAAAGATAGCTTTTACCTACTGCAAGAATAGTTGTTTTTTTAAACACGAAATGAATTTCTTTTCAAAGAAAATGAATCAAGTTAAAAAATAAAAGAAACATAACAATAGCGATAGAACTAAATAATTGTGGCATACAATTAGAAATGATTAGCAGGACCTATAAGAGAATAAAAAAAATTCAAATATCTCGGTGCGACAACATCTGGCATTAGTAACGTTTAAAAATTTTAATCACGTCGTTGCATAAAACATCGTATAGTATTAAAAGAATTAAATCGTAAAATTTAAAGTGGATAGGATATGCTGCAAGAATAAATAAAAATTGGACAGTTTGTACGATTTTAAAAGAGAAACCTAATAAAAAAAGACACTGGTAGTAATATACTGGACAATTTTAAAAAAGAAATAAAATACAACTAAATATTGTAAAAATATTAAATCGAAAATATAAAAGAACGGCATATTTATGCTGATGCAAATATGAATTTTAGAGTTTATCGAGCCATACAAAAAAAAAAAATGTTATTTGAAAAAAAAAAAAACGAAAATTAACATTTTACAACTTATTTCGATGATTTATAACACTAGCTTTTTATTTTCGGTAAATAATTGTTTTACAACAAATTAATACGTAAAATGTAATTTAAATATAATAGTAGACTAAACTTTTAATTAAACTAAAAATTAATTGAAAAACGCTGCAAAAATGTAATATAATTTTTATAAAAGCATCGAGGGAGAAAATTAAAAGTAAAATGAAAATCTGTCGTATAATTTAAAATGTAAAATAAAAATAAAAGGAAATAAAGTGGCGGCGAAAGAGTAAGTTGCCAAAAAAAAAAAAAAAAAAAAAAAAAAACAAATGAAGTAAAAAAACGTACCCCCTCATGTAAGTAACATCCTCCGGCTGCATGTGGAAGATCGGATAAGGCAAACATCTGAGACAGAAGGCATGCACGAGGGAGAGATTGTGAAGGGCGTCGGCGACGGACGGCCTCTTCGACACCCTGATATCGGTCCAGCTGAGCTCGCCGGGGCAGTAGTAGGCGACTACGGCCGCGAGGCCGACGCCGTCGCACAACGATTGGAGATCCTTCGCCGGTGGCAGCTCCGGCAATCTTCCTTTATCCGGGGCCTCCTCCGCTTGGATCTTAGCTACCAAAGCACGGCACGAGTGGCTTATCCACAGCAGGAGGCCCCGCTCGTGATCCTGGGGCGCCTCGATTTCGTGAGGCTGGGGATCGAAGCGTTGAATCGCCGCGACGACGCGCTCACCCGTCACCACCTCCTTCGCGTACAAGACCATCAGGCCTTCTATCACAGCCATATGTGCGGACTGTAAGGAAATTTAACAATAATTAACGAACCACGTAAATAATGCTGTCTTGGGAATTGAAAAAAAAATTGGCAAGTTTTCATAATAGAAATTTTTTTATTTATATTTTTTATTATTTAATATTATGTGATTTAATTGTATCTATAAAACATTTGTATGTATATATGGATATATTTTTTTAATTAATTTAAAGAAATTTACATTTCTTTTTAAAATTTTTAATTTCATAACTGATTCATAATAATTATAAGATTTGTCGAATAAAATTAAAAAGTGCGCATTATAATTTTTTTTTTTTTTTTTCATTAATATTCATTGAATCTGAATTTTTTCAAATTTTCGTTCAAAAATAAAATAAAAACAACGCTTGACGAAAATATTTTAAATGAAATTTTATGCTATTTCGAAATAAGAATTAAATTAAATGTTAATTAATGTATTTCTATCAAATGTATTAAATACTTTGTGAAATAAGTATGAAAAAAAAAAAAAAAAAAAAGATTTGAATGACATTTAAATTTTCAACTCAAAGGCAAAAAAAAAAAAAAAAAAAAAGAAAGTAAAAAGTATTATTGCATTGAAAGAGTTTCGAGTTGGGAGAACGCAAGCGAGCGCAGCAAAAAAAAAAAAAAAGAGAGGCAGGGAGCTTTTCAAGCTTGTAAAAAGTCGCTAAAAGTGAAAAAGAGGTCGGTGAAGGACAAGGGAAGGGAGGAAGAAAAAAAAAAGAGGAAAGAACTAAATGAGAATGTGGGTTACCATTTTAAGTGGTGAATTCTGGATGAGAATCGTCTCGGTGAGCGGCGTGCTATTTGGCTCGGCGACGTAGACGCCCTTTCTCGCGAGGGCTTGCAGGATACCGGTGTGATTCTGATTGTGATAGTTTGGATCCGAGTAGATGTTCGCCAGGGCTAGGCAGTAAAGCTCCGCGTTCGATAGTGCGTGTACGATTTGCGGCTTTAGATGCTCCTGATCCTGTGTAAAGTACAAGTGAAATTTCGTTAAATTATTATTTTTTATTTTCTTTATTTGTTAAAGTTGAATTCTTCTTCTTCTTCTTTTTTTTGTTGAATTTTTTTATTGGTTTTCTATTTTTTTTAATGATAAACATATTTTTATAAGGTTTCTAAGAATATTTAATCATTATTTTCAAGGTAAACAAATTTTTATTAACAAATATAAAATTCACTTATAGTTAAAAAAGTAAAGTAATAGACGCAATGTATGATTATTTTTATTTGACTAAGATTCTTCAATATACTGATACTGATTGAACGAGAAGTTGAATAAATTGATATTCTTTGAGTAAAAAGAAAAAATAAATATTTATGATAACAAAAAAACTTTAAATTTATTTTTAATAAAATAAAACGTGATGCATCAAATTTCTCTAGAAATATTTATTATGAAAAAATAAAGTTTATTAACAACCTGTCTTATGATGAAATTTTAATTAAAGTTCAAAAGACCATTAAGTGGATGTATAAAAGTTGTAAATAATCGATCTTAAAAATTTTATAAAGCAAATCAGTTTTTATGATGCAAGTAAATCAAATTTACATTTAATTTTTATTTATTTTTTCGATAACAACGATTAATTTTTTTTCTTCAAAATTGAACGCAATGTTTAACTTTAACCTGAAAACTGTAAATCATTGTTTAAATTCGAAATTATATGATTGAAAACCAAAAAAAAAAAAAAAAAGAAAAAAATTTATACTTCAAAAAAGAATATCAAGAAATCGTATACGGATAAAATTGTAAAAGTTTACCTCGTGATCTCGGTAATAAGGTTCCCGAAGTTTTTCGGGAACCCGATTGTTGTACGCCTTCGACAGGAGCCATTTTACGGAGGCACGTTGCTTGGCCTGAAATTAACAAAAACAATGAAATATTATTATCAATAAAATTATAAAAATATCACGTTGAAATTAAAGCTAAATTAAAAATTAAAAAATATAGCAATACAATGAGCGATTCTCAAATCGTTATATATACGACGTTTGTAATGGACAAGTATGGAATAATCTTTTTGTCATGTAGTAAATCGAAAATGAGCAAACAATTGTCCCAGTTCCTCTTTTTCACCTAATAAAGTAAGTGGTGGTAATATCGTATCATGCATTAAACGTTAGTTACAGCTTTGGAGGAACTGATTCGAACGAATGGTGTATTGCGTAACTTATTTACGGTCCAAGACATGATAATGATTTTTTTTTAATGGTCTTTAGTAAATTTCACTCTCGAACAATAACCAACTTTCGGATGTTGAACGAAGATTGATTATTTTTTCTTTATCATAGTTATATATTTAAAAATTATTAAACACTTCAAAATAAATTCTGATTAATGTCGTTGATAAAAATACATTTTATAACATTTGTTTTAACATTAATGTATTTAACCAATCTGAATGAAGTATTAAATTTTACTGATATTTAATTTTGCCGAACTGGTTAAAAAAAAGTGAAGGCAATTTCTCGGTTAGCTTGTTCGCTTCGTATCTTTCATCAAGTTTTTTCTAAAACTGTAACTGTAAATTTAACTAAAATAAAAAAAAACAACACGATTACGTTACGTTTTTTAAGACTATGACTTAAGAATACTTTATTTCCTACTTAAATTAAACATTACTCAGTGCGATTATTTTAACGTTTGTCCAAGCCCACGTTTTTATAATAATTTACGTAACAAGAAAAATTATTTAATCAAATAAGTATCTTAAATTTAAATAACTTTTAATTAAGCGTTGCTAGAAAATATTTGCTTAAATATAGGTACAAAGTTAAAAATAAAAATTTTGTAAAATGAAATTTCAATTAAAATGCGTCAAATTATTGTATGTTTTTTTCATTTATTTCGCAAATTTTTTATCGCACACAATATTTATTATACAATTAATAGTATTTGAATAAATATCAAAATAAAAAACCATTGCGTTTGAATTATATCGCCGTCATTAATACAGCGAATGTAAGCACTCACTCGACTGAGAAGAAATTTTTTAATAAGGGAAAGAAGCGAATCTTCTTTACTTTTCTATTGCGATTAAATGATGTATCAGACCATCGTTATCGGTAGCAAAGCCCTTTTATTTTTATTATCATGGATTTTATTATCTTCTTGTTAAAAAATAGTTTTTTAATGTTTGTGTGAAAGAAAAAAAAAAAAAATTGAATGGCGTTTTAAAACTTGCAGAAAATTTAAGAAAAAATAAATTTGAAAACTTGTGTAATGTTGTAGATAAATAAAAAGTAAAAAGATAAATAAAAGTAAACTTAAATTCGATATTTTTTTTTAATATACACGCGTAAATATTAATTTTACAGGTAGATAAACACAAATAAATGCAATTTTATGTAATATTTCTATTCTGCAAAAGCTATCTATACGATAAAATTAATTTCCAATCTAAACATAACCGTTTTCGTAAATAGCGTAAAAGATTAAGAAAAAATAAATAAAAAAATAAAATGAAAATGAAAAAATTCAAAAGCGCAAACTGAAACGGCGTTTGCGTAACCGACAAAAATTCACAAAAATTTTTCGAGCGAGAGAAAATTCCCGCGAGCAACTATTTCTACTACACGCAAACCGTGACACATCATCCGAGATAAGCGGATTGAGATAGGAAAGACCGAGAGCGAATTCGCCGCCGCGGAGCGTGAAATTACGCGAATGTAAAATAGAAAAAAAAAAAAAAAAAAAAAAAAAACGGAACGTAATCACAAGTCGTCGGTTACACGTGCTATAAAGGTCCGATGGAAAAAAGCGGTAATGAAAAGAAGAGAGAAGAGAGAAGAGAGAAGAGAGAAGAGAGAAGAGAGAGAGAGAGAGAGAGAGAGAGAATAAAAAAGAACGATTGTCAGCAGACTAGTTTTACCGGACGATTACTCGCCGTTTAGCTGGAAGAATTTCGCGAGCGCGCGATTTCGTGCTCGAGCGACGAGACGGCTCGAGAGATGCATTTCCCGAATCGTTGGATTGACTTTCGCTAGGTATGTATTAACCTGTCGTTAATATCTCCGTATGACGGTGACATAATTCCAACAACTTAAAATGTCAAATATTTCTTATCGATAAATAATAATTTATTCGCTTCGAATCGCACGAGAAAAAAATTCATTATTTGTGTAATAAATAGCTTGAATTATTATTGTCGCGTGAAAGCTTCCATTGAAGAGCTTTTGTTGCAATATAAATTTTTTTATGCAATTTTTTTTTTTTTTTTTTTTTTCTTTCTAATAAATTTGTATCTTTTTTGTCAATGAATATTATATATATTTCGGAATAAACAGTTGTTTTTGCTTCGATATAAAATTTAAGTGTAACGTGTTTAATTAACAGCGCCTATTAACAATTTAATAATACATAATGACGCGTACTTATCATTCAATTAATTCAAAAAACACATGCAAAGTAATAATTTCTTTTTATCTCAGTCATGTTGTATTACATTTTGTCATAACGGAAAATGTGCATTTTCACTTATATTACGTATACGTTTTCTTCATATTTAATGAATAAAAAAATGTCTTTACGATACGAGCTACTTATTTGACGTTAAAGACAACGTAATATAATTTTTAAATACATGCATTCTTATTGAAAAATTATGATAAAAATGTGTAGATACATTTTTATGATATTTTTTCTGTTCGTTTAAATTTTGTAATATAAATTCATAACTTTCTTAAAGCGGACCATTAAATAATTACAGGTATATGATTACTTATTATTCAAAAACAGAACAACTCTTCAAATTTGCAAAGAAAGATTTTCATTGATCAAAGATTCTATATTAATAATTACCAAAAAAATCTTTATTTACTATTTTATTTTTAAAAATACATATTAAACGATTGTTGGTTATTTTTAATAGTATTACCTTTGTTTAATTATTAGAAAAAAAAAAAAAAATTTAGATTCTGTATTTAGATACTTCTTACGCAAAATTAGTTACGCGTTATGAATAGGAAATTTTACGCTTGATCTAAATGACTTGCGTGTTTTAAAACAATGCATCTTAAGTATATGATGTAAACAAAATTTGACTCTTAAATTATTGTAAATTTTAATAAAAAAAAATTTATATGAGTTTAATTATTAATCAATAGTTAGTGATAAATAACGTTTCATTAATGCTACTATAAATTTTACATAGCAGATCGAAAATGAATTAAAACTGTAAGCAGAATTATAATACTAGATATACATACTTAGAGTTAATTACCAACTTTTAAAAATCTTACTATACATTTGTAAGGTATGCAAGAGTACATTAAATTCAAAACTAAAATGCTTAGTCGCCAGAAGAACTTTAATGTTACGAATATTTCAAATTTTATATGAATAAAAATTGAAATACTAAAACATGAGAAATTTATTACCTTTAATTTGTTGTTAAAAATTGAATTATAAGTAAAGAGAAATGCAAAAAGGAAATTTTTTTTATATAAACTTTTAGTGTCTCCTTTTTATTCTTATACCATTGCAATGCTTGTAAGTAAGTTTCACAAATATCTCGAGTATTTTTTCATTGTGTTCAAGTAGAAAATCGTCGGAATTAAAATCTTAGACAGATGATTCAAAAAAAAGTTCTAAACAAAAAATAAAGGAGATCCTTCCATTTTTCACAAAACTCGCTGCAGCTTTTAAAAAATTAATGTTCACGTACAGAGAGCTCTGACCTCGTTTAAGAACACGCACACACCAGCATCTGGGTTAGTCTAAAAATTGCAGAAAGAAAATTTATTTCAGAATAAAGAAGGAAAAGAAAAAAAAAAGCGGATTACAAAAACTAAAAAGACAAAAATACATGTGCCAAGCCTAAGAAACCAAACAAATAATACATCGTGGATGAACCGATAGTGAATGAACTAAGAAAAAAAAAAAAAAAATTTGACGAAACATAAACGAATGCGAGAGGATAAGAAATAGAAAAACAAAAGGAGGTCGCGATACAAAGATGACGACAGTAGCCGTCGATATGATGCATCGGAAGCGGGAAACCGAATGCAGAAGAAGAAGGGAGACGTGCAACACTTGGCTCTCTGCGGAATATCGTCGACTCGTTCACGAGCTAGTAAGCGGCTTCTCTCCTGGGAGGTATAAAAAGAGAAAGAAAGGAAGAAAGAAAGAAAGAAAGAAAGAGAGAAAGAGAGAGAGAGAGAGAGGTAAAGCGGATAACTTAACGGACCGTTAATTGCAAGCCTTCCGTAATGTCTGGACAAACTATACTGCAACGCGTGGATGTATATAGTACTGGAATGCGCGCGCGTCCATAAGGAAATCCGTACGTGTGTGCGCGCTATCGATTGCGATATTATCCAATCGAGCATTTGAAATGTCTATAACACAGAAATTTTTTAATTTTCGATGCGTTGAAATTATAAGCATCGCTTTCGAGGACGAAATTTTTTTTCGCCCGCACGAAATTTATAATGAGGTTAAAAATTGCCGCGAATACCGATGACGATTCAACGTTAACTCATACGCTTTTTCAAGCGTCGATTAATTTAGTTGTATTAGTTTGAATTTTAGCTCGATAAAGTACACTGTATATTTATAAAATATAAAATTAATATAATTATTTAAATGTAATCAAATGTAATTTAATGTGCACGAAATTTTTACGTCATCAAAAATTTTACCATTTTAAATTAAAAATGATAACTTTTCTACGGCCAATTAAATTCAACGTTCTCGAAGTATTTTCAAATGCAATTAACACCTGAAACAACATTACATCGGTGACGATCTATTTTCTCAATTAAAATTAAAATTATCGACGTTAATCATCGCGCATTTGTCGTTTATAGCTAATAAACTTTTTCGATCTAATTAGAACAGCCACACATAATACAAAGACGATTTATTGTACTTTTTTCTTTAATCGAAATTATATATTTAACCGGAAGTTGTTAAATGTTACATAGTTTTTTTTTTTTTTTTTTTTTTTTTTTTTTTTTTTTTTTAATTATAGCATGCTTCGGTAATTTTTTAAGTATTTTTAGCTCCTGCATGATTTTGAAATTTTCAAGTTTACCATAAAAAATAATAAATCATTATTTTAAAATTTACGTATAATTATTGTATATTAAATCTATGTAATTTTTATTATCTTAAATAAATTATTTGTGTAATTACTTTAAGAGTCAAATGCAAATGTAAATTCTACGTATAATAAAAATTATATGCGAGAAAATTCCGCATAAAAAAAAATTTAATTGATCATTTGATTAAAAAGAAAATATATATATTCATCGATAGAAGGAGCGTTATTGGTTAAACGTTTAAATTTATTTAAATAACGAATCTCCATGTTAACGATAAAAATAAAAGAAAACGCTTCCTCGAGGCGCGCACGATTCATCTAATGCTTTTGATTTAAAACAATGAATAGCGCAAGTTCCTATCCCTTAACAGCTTAATTTATTACACGGCCGGTTATTCTCTCAGACTAAGCGCAATCGTCGATCCGTTATTTAATTAAACGTTGCCCGTTTCTTTTTTTTTTTCCTACCATCTTTTCCTCTCATACAAACCGGCGTGCACACATTCCTTGCACGCTCTAGAAGCCCTCGAACAAAATTACGCGTGTGTGTGTGTGTGTGCGCGCGCGACAAGTGCGCGCGTAGTTAAGTACCGAACAATTTCACAACAACGTTAAATCCAAAACTGTTAAAAGAGAAACAAAGGCTTCTAATTCATCTAATTGATATATGATTGATGATAAAAAGATAGAAATGCGTTCGTTATATGCGTAAAAAGATGTATTTTTTAGTTTATCGAATTGTCTAATGCATCGGGAGTGTCATAATGACGATAATTACGTATTTGACACGATGAAATGTATAAAGTTTGGTAGGCGTGAGTGAGCTTTAATCGATAGAAATTGCCAGTATCATTACGATGAGGATCTGTGAAGACATCTTTACGACTTAATCAATGCGTAACTTTAATAATGCATAATTATTTTCGAAAAACAAAACACTTGCTTTTTATTATTATATTTCTTTTACAAAATTCAACAGATTATTTAAAAAATTTTTGTAAGAAAAAAAAAAAGAAAAATTATGCTTGCATTAATAGGTAAAAAATAAATTTAAAGATAATATTCTTCTGCTTTCTGTAAATAATTCTTAAAGGAGAGTTACGACGAGAGACTAACGTTTTCGCTGATCGCAGAAAAATTAAATCAAAAAAGAAATGAGCAATGGCTTGAATGAATTAGTTAATAATCGTGATGTATCTTTACAAATGACATAAAAAAGTAATGTATAAAAACATTGTTATCTAACAGCAATTTATATATATTCTTTTGTAAACATCTTCAATATATTGCTTTAATTTACGTGCAATCTTGTATAATTCTAAATTTGATTAAATTCTATAATTTGCAAGCCTGTTGTATGAAAATAATACGGGATTTGTATTACAATTTGCAATATAAAAATCCCTTGCAACATCGTATTTCACTTGACACTTATCGAAAATACACATATCGATTGGTTCATAAAGCAGTACTATACTTTTATAAGTTTTACTTAAAATTTTAAAATAAATTACTATAATATTTTTGATAATGTACTACACAAACGTACGTTTGACCTAAAATTTTTTATTTTATCATGTCAATGAATTATTAACTTTAATCATTAACTTGTAAAGAAAAAGCTTTACTTATTGAAATTATTGTAATAATTAAAACAATGTGAATGTTTTGTCGCACGTTTCAGTCGACTATTATATTATTGTTACAATGCAACATTCACAATCTCAATTTCTAATTTTTTTAGCAAAAAAAAAAAAAAAAAAAAAAACTTTCAGTACATCACATTCTAAATATCATATAGACACTTTCCACGTGTGAAAAATAAAAAAAATAAAAAAATTGTAAAAAAAATTTTAAATCATATTTCAATTCTGAGAACGAGGAGTAACTTTTTCACAAGCCTACATGCATAAGAAGTCGCGCGCGCGACTCGCGCACAAAGATCAATAGGGAGCGCGGAGTAAGAAAAACTGCGCACGCAAAACTCACGTATGTACCTGCATTTTAGCGGTAGCCCTGAGAGGTCCCCCCTCGTCAAAGATAAAAGATAAAGAGAAAGAAAGAGACTAAGTACTCGGCGCGGCGAGAGTATAGGTCGGCGACGCACACGTGCTAGACACACGGAAATCGTGACGCGCATGCGCGACCGACTCGCGGTACGTAATGAAAAAGGTCATCAAAGCAGACTGTAGAAGAGAGAACGCGTCGTGTACTGCACGCGGAAGAGCGCAACTGGGCGCACCTTCGAAAAAAAAAAAAAAAAAGAAAAAGAAAAAAAAGCAACAACATATACGGCTTATACCTAGTAGCAAATGGTGCCCAGTGCTCGAGTTTACTCGTAGATTCGCGGAGGTGTGTAAGTGCGCGCTTCTATAAAAAGACGTCGTGTCATCGACGTTACATAGCGAGCGACTTTATTATAGACGCGACTTGTCGATTTATCGCTAGACGGACACGTTTATGTTTAACGATTCTTAACTTTTACACGGGGCTTCGTTTCTCCTTTTTCTTTTCCTTTTTTTTTTTTTTCATTCATTCGTTATCGCGTCGGACTTACCAAGTATCTTTTTCATATTAGTTTAAGGTTTAGTATAGGTATCGCGATAAAAGGAAGGTTGAAAGGGTCGTTTGAAATTGTTTTCTTAAAGCGAAAATGATGATATACAAAATTTTATATGTAAAATTCTTTGATGTTAGAGTGCAAAATAATTTTTTCTCGTTTTTACGAAATTTCTATCATAAATTGTTACTTTTATTTTTACTTATACATATTTATTTATGATGAAAAATCTATGTAAAGCATTAAATTTTATTAAGCTCTTGAGAATTTATGTCATAATTGTTAACCGCGTTTAAAATAAAATAAATTGTAGAATCTATTGTAATATCATTTTATATATACATATATATATTTGTATTTGAATAAATTTTCAAACAAATTTGATGATACGATCGCGTAACATCTATACCTAAATTAAAGATGACTTCCAAAAATTTATTGTAAAAAAAACGATCTTTTTTTTTTAATTTCCTATTTATTTATTATTTTCGTATTCAATTTCCTTATTTACTTACAATAATTATCGATGTGAGTATTGCATCGTTTTATTTGTTTTGTTATTTCAGAAATTGTTTAACTAGCTCTATTTTCCGTTTGATCGGTTCATTCTTCGATCGATTTCATTGTTTCAAAGTTGTTTTGTTGAGAGTGTTTTCTCTATTCATAAATTTATACCATCATTATTAAGACTGTAATAAAGAAAAGGTGTTTACGGATCGATACGGAGACCTTTTTTCATTTTTATTTGTCGAGCGGCCCTTAAAACAACATTTCTCGTCCTATATTTGTACTAAGATATACGTTAGCAAAAAAAAATGAAATAAATTTTATACTAGATTACAAAATATAATTGAATTACTTTTCACAAACACTACTCGTTTGTATCGAAAGATTTGGCAAACAGCTTAATAAAAATAATATCATATAAAAATACTTTACCGCTTGTGCATTTCATATCGTTTTTGTTCTGCGATTGCGGTCGGTTGAACTATGTTGAACATTGAAATGAATCATAAAGCAATCGTATAATACTAATTATTATAAAACAACGACTAATCGAATTACAAATCTCTTTTGTTTGAAATTTGAATCACGCTCGTGTAACTTTCAAGCAATTCGATAAAAAAAAAAAAAAAAAAAAAAAAAAAATCGAAAAATATAAAAGTTAAATAAGGAAAGCACAACTTGTCGTAAATAAAACAAAATCAATGAAAATTAAGCGTCTTACTCATCATTATAAAGTCTCCACCGCTAAAAAGGCACGGGGTACAATATTCGATAAAATGAACCGCTAAAATGTACGAATGCGTCACTGGATACACGTCGCACTCGCTAAAAAAGAAAAAGAAGAAAGCTTCGACGTATACGCTTATATGCAATTCCTGTTGCTACGTCAATAACTCTCGCTACGTTGAATACAAATGCCTTGGCGTCTTCTTTTAACTGGCCTCGGCGACCTTGACTTCGTCAAACTCCGCCGCGGGAGAAATAATCCGCGGTTTCTCAGACTTCGCGATATGCACACAAATTTATGCATGTGTACATAATTGAGAGGAGATGAAGAAAATCGAGAGCAGGAATGGCTCTTAAGGAGGTAAGACGACGCGAGAAGCGAAGGATCGGTCTCGCTTCTATAAGCAGCAGCCGTCGTCGACGAGATTTTTATTGTTTACCGGCGAACGAAAATTGAAAATTGGTATACGAGCTTTGTAATAACTTTTGAATTTTTCGACGATGAGTCGACTGTATCATTATATATAAACAAGAGTATTTATATAAGTGAAATAGAAGTTTTATGGGTTCTCTTATGTCTCGCAAAACCATATCTCGCTGTTTATTCTCTTCCTTTCTACGATAAAGTGGCATAGTAATATCTCGGAGCAGCTTTTGTTCGCGTATATATATATATATATATATATATATATATATAGAGCGTTGTTTAAATCAGAGTTCTAAAAAAAATATAGCGCGCGATATAATTGATTTCTTTCGCAATAAATTACGCCGATCGAATAGTTTGGAATGCGATTGATTTTCCATCGTTTACCTTTTTCTATTGTTATTCGGTCCATATGTACAAATGGATCTATATTATATTAAAGAGATATCCTACTTTGGCTATATGGAAGTCGAGGTCATTTTTAGAAATTAAATTTAAAAAATTGAATGACCCAATTCTAACTTTATTTGATTATTTATTTATTAATCTAAGTATTAACAAACTTATTTATAAATTGCATATTTTTTTTTAAATTTATGTTGTTTTTTTTTATGCAGATTATTGCTTTTGAAATAATGTATGTGATTACTTGAAAAGTGATCGACTTGAAATTTAATAAACTAATTCAGCGTAATAGTAGTTAAAGGAGACTACCGAGATTCCTATAAGAAATTGTCTATCGGAGGATAAATGTCATCCTGTGGTGGATTGAACTACACATCAAACTGATATTATGGGCAAAATGGTTAAAAAACAGTCTCAAGTTCAACGAGAACCTATATACTTATAACTTTTTTTATCGAAACAGGTTGAATATATAAGTAATGAAATGTTAAAACCATTGACGGTTTTAATTAGACCATCATGTGGGCTTTCAAGAGACATCGAGCAATCTGCAGGGAAACGCTGAGTTATAACTTTCTTCATCGCTCCTAATTTATGAGCCGATCTCTGACAGGCGAATCTCGCTAGTGTCCTTTCACTGATGTTCTGTTTTTAAAAATAGTTCATAATAATAGTACTCGTTTAAAATCTAAAATTAAAAATAAAAAAAACTCAATTTTTTCTTTTTGATAAAGTAAAAAATCAGTTCAGCTTCTTATATTGACAAATTTCAGAAAAATTTGTTAGAATTACTTCTTCAATAAAATTTTAATACAAATAAATATTAATTGAATTATGTAATTTATATTTTTTTTTTTAATTAATTTTTAAAAATTACTCCAATTTTTCTTACAATTTGAAAGTAAATTCAGCAAAGTAAGATTTAAAAGTTTAGAATAAAGTTTAAAAACTAAATTTTGTTGAGAAAAAACGAAATCTGAGTAAGCTCTACGGTATTTAACACCTCTCGATTCTAATGCAATAATAACTCGCTGTATACCTTTATATACAATTTACATTTGGCACATAACAAGCGGCACTCGAGGCGAATGCGATAGTCTCTTGTTACTTTAATATAACGCGATGTTTCCTTTGAACTCTTTGCTTTGATTGTTTCTCGCTGGAAAGTTATCTCTTTCGACAGATCGTAAGAGCAAGATCGGGATCGAACGATTGCCTGGTTATTACAAGTTAAATCCATTGTCTACTTTCGTATTCTTTATTTCTTTTTAATCGAAAGCTATTTTTTTCGACAACAAAGCAAACGCTGTTGTAAGATATTTGACAAATATAATAATGCTTTGTGTATGTATTTTAAAAAGATTAAAAAAAAATGCTCGATAATGTCTTAATTGTCGCTAGATTTTTTCATTGAATCGAATGTCGTTAAATCTTCAATGTGTTGTAAACAATATTTTATATCCTAATTTAGTAAAATAATTACTAATGAATATTCTTAGTATAAGACAATAATACGTAGGTTTAAACAATTATGTAAATAAAAATAATTGTGTAAAAGAAGATTAATAAGTTTTAATAATAAGTGAATTATACGAATAACAAATAAATGTAATAAAATAGTTAACAATTTCGAAATAATAAAAACAATCTTCTAAACATGAATAAATGAAAAATTTTAACAATAGACAAAATTAAATATTCTTTTAATTGATTTTTACTTCTAATAATTTTTATGTTTCTTAAATATCGTAAATAAAAGCATTTTATTAATCAATAATAACATTTATTATATAAAAATTTATATTCGATTTAAAAATGTAAAAAAAATTTTGAATTTTTCATTAAAATTTTTAAGTAATTTGTAACTTCATTAAAATTTCCATTGACAAATAATATTTTTCGTCAATTATTAGTAATTAAGATAATCAATGTTCTAAAGATATAAAATATTAAAACGATATAAAATCATTGAAGCATCGCATACTAGTCTAAACAAAAGTAAGAAAAAAAAAAAAAAAAATATATAAAATTTATGCGTAACGCATCTTAAAAATGACTTTGGCACGGTTTTCCAGAAAATAACGCGGCGCATGAAGAGTGCAGAAAGAACTCAAAGACTTGGTATCTTGCTATTTCACCTAAAATACTTGGAGAAACTTTCTATACAATGTGCTGAGCCGAACAGCGTCCTATCGAAGCTGAGAAATTATCCATTTAAGACAAGTACGTAATGTGCAATAATGCCGGCTTTCCTTTTACGTATAAAACTATGCCCTTGGCATAAACTTAAATGGTATTATTTACTCTTTAAAGATTCTATTGGCTGGAATTATAGAGAAATTTAACTAGCATAATGAATAATTCCGAAAGCTCCTATAATTTTAATGTTTATCATTGTTATCCCAACAAAATTATCGTTGCAAAACATTAGTTAGTTGTTATAAAAGTAGAAAAATCGTATATTGCATCTGGATATAGCTTTTCTTTATGATTAAAAATTATATCCATAAAATTTTAACTTATTCCCTTTTCAAATATACAATTTAATATCGCGTAATATTTATTGCAATATATTAAAATAAAAAACACGAGTATATAATTATCGAATAAAAATAGTTTCAAAACGAGTAATGAGCTTAACTTTGTAAATATTCTGCGAAATCGTAAAATTAAGCGCGCGTGCATACGCGAACGAGAAAAAAGAAGAAAAAAAAAAAAGAGAGAGAACCAACTCTCAAGAGTACGCGAAACCTTCGTATAGCTATATTCGTCGTTTTTCTTTCTACGTATAGGGGAAACCATAAAACGCAAGCTATTCTCAAAGCGCTCTTCTCGACACGCCGTGAAAAAAAAAAAAAAAAAGAATTCCCGCGACTGGCTCCCGTATTTTTCGTAAGCGCGCGACGTTCGATTTCGAACGAAAAATTACAAAAGATGTGACATATACGCAGCTTTCGGATACACGTAATCTTAACGTCTGCGTAGTATGCTTTTGTAAAACGAGAAGCCATGTTTACACATTTGCCATGCATTCCGGCCATGGACACCGGCTGCCTACTCACACTCTTCCCTCTCTCCTCCCTTTCTTCTTCTTCTTCTTCTTCTTCTTTTTTTTTTTTTTTTTTGTTTCACTCCCGGCGTAGACTAAGAAATTATAGTTGAAAAAGTGACGCGTTCGCTGTACATTTGTATGCACGCGCGTCTGCCTGCACAAGTGCATCGTACGCGGAAGATATTTTCTTATAGTGCCGAGGCTTTTTAAAGGTGACAAAACATCTTTCCAGTTGATGAATAATGTCGCTTTATATTTTATATTTTATTTTGATTCGAATTTTTTATTGTTTAATTATTTTTTAAATGATACATTGGATAATGTATATGATTGTATTTTACGAAGAGAAACTTAATGTTCAATTGATTACTGTACTCATCTATTCAGGCGACGATTTATTTAATTTTATTACGACTATGACTTTTATTGACGATTAAACGTTACAAAACAAAAAATCGTAAAATAAAGAATAGAAATATAGAGCCACGATGATAAATGATAAAAATTAAATTAATAAAATTTTACTGGCCGAACACGATTTGCAATGACAATATTTAATTATAGTACTGACTTGTTATGTATAAAATTAAATTTTATTCGTAATGGATTTAAATCACACAGTTAAATAAATTTACAAAATCTTACAAAATATATTCACATCATTATAATCTTGATACAGCATGCAATACATAAAAAGCTGTATGCATTCAGTAAGAAACGTGAATGGAAATAAAGTGAATAAAAAAAAATGTAAAATATGTACTACGATAAAGTAATGATGTAAATAAAGTTATTCCAAACTCATGTATTTCTATTTTTAAATGCAATTAAATAGGTTATTATTCGTTTCGAACGACTTATATCTAATAAAATCAAGCTAATCCTCATTTATGGGTCAAACTTTGAATTTCATTTGGAGAGCATATCTTCACTTCGCCTTTATATGTATATGTACCACGCAAATGAAACTGACACAACAATCTTATTGATATCCAGCTCGTGAAGTAACAACTGAACAAAAACAAACAAAGTGACAGTATAAAAAACGTCAATTTTATAATTGCACTTTCGAAAAAAAAGAAACTTATTGGACAACATTAATGATGTTAATCAATGCGTCAATAAAAAAATTATTTTTATATTTTATGTTATAGTTATAATCACAGTTTGAAGAAAAAAAAAAAATTAAATTAATTTTTGACAAAAAAATTATTCAAAGATATATTTAACCTCTTTTCAAAAAATCAATTTGTATACAATGTGGAATAGTTTATAAAATTCATTAATTAATCCATTCATTATTTCGGAATAATCTTTAAAAGGTAAACATAAATTTTCTGACAATCGTGATCGAATATATATCGTCATTCCATTATATAAATTCGTTAACATTGTATCCAAAGTTTTCACTTGACCTACGCCCACGAAAAAGAGTAAAACAACTTGCCCAATGAGGATTGTGTAAGGTATAAGTTGAGCGAGAGTCTACGAAGTGGATTTCTTTCTCGCTTGTGAATTTTAATCAGGCTGTGAAACTTTAAATGATAGTTGAATTTCTTTAAAATACAAAATTTGTAGACGCTCACGTAAACAATGCACGATTCATGAAAGAAAAAACAATATCGTGACTTTATTGTACTACTAAATTTTTCGTAACTTGATTAAGAATAGTTAATGTGATAATCATTCAAATTATTAAAAAATATTCCCATCAATTGTTGTTATATTATTTTTTGCAAATTATTATAATACATTATAATTTGTAATAATAAGATTCATTATAAAGAATTAATAATTATTTTCTTCAGTTGGATCGCAATCATTGCATTAAATTAAAAAACAAATATGTTATATTTTGTTCACATATTTTTTTATTTATCAAAATAGTAATTAAAATAAAAAATGTTTTTATTAACATTGAAATTAATGCTGAATTCTATATGCCTCCTTGAAGCTCCTTTACTATATCAAAATATCAACTGAACTTATATATTATTCGAATAAATATGTAATATCAATAATAAACTCAATGTTAGCGAACTAAAAATAACTTAAAATTAGTATTTTATTATAGATCGAGCTAGCATTTAAATATTTAGATTATATACGTAAATAGATTTTACTTGAATGGTAAAATATTTATTCTTCAATTACGAGTGACAATAAAATCAAAATTTCTATTCGTTATATTTTAAATTTAATTAATTTATAACAAATTTTATTATTTATCAATCAAATTTTTAATTATTAATATCATTTTATATTTTATTAATAATGTTTCGTTCAGAAAAAGCAATAAAAACATGTACAAAAATAAAATTTTTGTGAAAATGAAATAAAATAAATTATATGTAGTATAATACATAACAGAAAAAATTATTGAAAACGCTAACTCAAATAGTTTTAAAACGTAGACTCGTAAGTTAACTCTAATTAAAAAAAAATCTATTTTTCGACCTAGTGCTTTGATATTTTTTACATTTTGCTTACCGATACATACTTCAATTTTGACTTATAATAATAATAACAAATATCTGTGTTTATGTTACAATATTAATCTTTTATCAAAGACATAAATTGCAAGCACACATTTATATTTAGAATTATGCTATTGAATAGAAATAAAAGACTATATGCCTTTTATGAAATGATTATTATCAATGCTTATAATACTTGTATTTATTTTTGATATTTTTACAAAAAACGCATATTTTTCGATCTCATTTCAAATATACTTCTATCTTTTCTTTTTGATTTAAATCATTTTATTCCGTTTAATGATAAAATAAATTAAACGCAATCATAAATTGTTTTCTTAGTTTATGCAAAGCGTTGTTATAACGGTCAAATTCAAGTTCTTGTGTACATTTAGTATTAACAAGTTAATACCAGCTATATATACCGAACTCATTATGAATAACGAAGTGGAGCCGGTAAATCTGATAATGTTCTTCCGAATGAGCACAAAAAAAAAAAAAAAAAAAAAAAAAAAAAGAAGAAGAGACATTGAATAACGCAATGTTTAATGAAGCTGAAAAAGTCGTACAATTTCCAATCGTGTGTTTATGAATACTTTTCAACAAGCACTGTTATATGTTCCACACGTGTGCAAATAAAAACAATTTAAGCGCATTATAAATATAAACTCGCCTCGTTCCCACACACACAGCCCACTGGCGCAAAATATTATTCTCGGCGAAAACAAACGAGAAAAGAAGAGAGTAAAATAAAACAAAAAAAAAAAAAGACTATAGCCAACGATACAGTACAGATTTTGCATCCTATATTCCGATCCGACATCATAAAAATAGCCAATTATCACCAGTTGTCTGTAACAACAGTAGTCTGGGCGCGGTAAAAGAATACCAACGACGACGGAGACAATGACGATGATAACGCAGACAACAGATTTTAACCATAATTTAATCGCGGTACCGTTGCTGCATAATCGTAAGTAAATACCGTGAAATTATTATTCGATATCTTTTCTCCCTTCTATCTTGTCTATCGCCAGGTTATAGGAGCTTTATTTCACTTACATCGTATGTGGCATTTTTAGTTTTTATCGTTTCGACCAAAATCATCGATCGTTTTTTATTTCCAAGGCGATCATTAATTTCGAAAAAAGTTGTTTACAAAAACACTGAAAAGTATTATCGCTAGAAAACTTTTGTTTTTTATTGTCATATAAAATATTTTTCTTGTCGCAAAGTTTTTCTCGTGCCAAATTTTTCATTTCAATTTCAATATCATAAAATAATTTCTTAATAATCGACATGAATTTATAAGAGAATATTTTAAAATGTTTGTTATTGCTTTTTACGTGGAAAATATTGAAATTTAAACATCCGTAAATCAAATTGCCTTTTTACTTAAGAATCCAAGAACTTAATTAATTAGGACAAAATAGTACAGACGAATGATAACAAGTATTTTTATAAACGGATCGATAACAGTGAGATTGAGACAATACATAATTATTAATTAAAAAGCTTTTTATTATCTTCGCATCAATTTTAAATAATGGAATTGAATGAAACAAGAGTTACCATTTTTTCAACTACTCGAATTATCAATTATTTTCAATACATATTGCATAAAAAATGTATCAAAAATTACTAATTTAATTTTAAAATGTAATCTACATTCAATACAAATGTTTGCACAAGTCAGAAGAGAAATATTTGATAAAATTTACTCGTTCTAGTTTGGTGTTATATTCCGTCTTGAACTTTTCAATTATTTAATGACCTATACTACAATAGAATCGACAATCTCTCGTTTTTTTTTTTTTCTCTTAAAACAACCTATTTTAAAAGCTCTTAATTCAAAAATTTAGTATTCTAATTATTAAAATAATACGTGAAAAACTAATTTTGGAAATTTTTTTTAATAATAATAAAAAAGATTAATGACTTTAATATTCATAAATATTAATGGAATAAAACTATGTTTTTAAAATACTTTACAAATACTATTTAATAAACAAAAAAATCTATCTAATAATTTGCATTTAACTTTTATTACGTATTGCATTCTAAATATTTTTATAAAAATTCGTAACAAATTTATATATTAATAACTCGACGAGTTTTGCATTTCTACAATTTACGCCATTCACAATGCGATAATTCAATTTAATTTAAACACTGAAACCTAAATTATTCATTTTTTGTTTCTTTTATCGCCAATCCAAATTCCAAAGCTAGAATAAAGTAACGGAACGGTAATCCCGATATAAATCAGGAGCAGCCGTTCCCCGTACAACCACATCGACGCAATTTTAGCACCTTATCCGCGCTCCATGACCAATTGAACCACCAAGAATCTAATCAAGGCTTTGCGCTTAATGGCAACCAAAGTTCAGATTAGTTTTTCATTAATCATTTGTTATGGCAAGCTAGACCTCCTGAAAAATTCCGTGAATTTTTTCAACGAGAACTCTGAATCGATGTATGTGTGTATGTGTATGTGTGTGTTAGTGCATGCGACTCAATTTATTTTATGTTTTGAGAAACGTCCAATAAAATAATGTCCATTCCGAACTCGAACGATTTACCGCTATATATACCGTGTGCCCGCAATTCGCGCGCGATTATTATCTAGTAACCCAAAAGATCGCGAGAGCCGATCGATCGAGCCTTTCGTACACATATATTCGATGAAAACGTGCAAATGTTGTTTTTTTTTTTCTTTTTGTTTTTCTTTATATAAATAAATAGATTAGAAGGAAAAAAAAACCAATGTGCCAAGCGTAATTTTCATTCAATCCTCTCGATATAAACGAATTCAAATGTATTATTACATGTCTTTCCTTTTTCTCAAACCTCTCTCTATCTCTATCTCCATCTCCCTTACTTATTCTCCCAGTTTGATTTTGGAATCGAAGAAGAGAGAGAGAGAGAGAAAGAGGGAGAGAGATTCACACGGTTGAGAATAGCCTTCGGGGCTCGGCTTTCTATCCTTCGCTTATTATGGCGAATGCAACATGCGCGCTCACTTGAGGCTTTCCAGACTCACCGACGACGGCGAACTCTCTCTCGAGTAGGTCGCTGGGTTGCTCGGTCGATCGCGTCTTTGTAGAGGTGTGCTGCAAAAGATAAGGAAGGCGCGCACATGCAATGCGCGCTCGCTCACTTAGAGAGAAAGGCAGAGAGAAAAAGAGGGATAGAGATACGTGCATATCTTCTCGAGAATAATCCAAGCTTGGCTTTTTCAAGTTCCTCTCTTTCTCCTTCGCTTCTTATTTTTTTTTTTTTTTTTTTTTTTTTTTTTTTTTTTTTTTTTTTTTTTTGCACGCTCACGAGAATGTCGAACTGTCAATAGTGGATCTGGGCAGCAGGTAGAGCAGTTGCACGATCGCAATTTAAGGCTTTGTTAGGTGCCGCGAAGCACGCGCGTTTCTTCGTTGGAAGGAATTAGAGAAAGAAATTACAACGACGGCCGGTTGTCTTCCACGTTTCCACAGATATAACGAAGAATGGGGAGGTCTACATGGGAACGGGAATCGACGATTTATTCTGCGGAGTTTCGTGATGGTAAAAAAAAAAAATAATGGCCGCAGTAAATTTCGATCGAAAGGAGTGAAAGCTCCGAATTATTGGTTTCACGGTGGGCGAAAATGAGATGCAATTTTTATCAAGAGAGAACAAGAGAGAGAGAGAGGGAGATACGTGCATAGTGATGAGGCAATGTGGCAATTCTAATGTTGCTCATTATTAAATAACTATGTTTATTCGTGTAATTTAATTTGATTTTAATAAATGCATAATAATATTAATCATACATCAACGTCATAAATAATCTAATCTTATTTAACATTAGTCACTTTTTTTTTGCCAGTAGACAACCTTAAAGACAATGAATTTAGTTTGGAATCTCGAAAAGCTTAAAAAACGATTTGTTGACGATTACAATACCGCGGCAATCGCACCCTTACAATGAATTGAAAACTCTCTTCTTGAACTTTTACTGTACAACGGAATGTACGTGCAAAAGATTCCGTGATAAATGCAACCCGATATCTTTCGATGGATTAATTGCGGATTTATGTTTTCTTATTTATTCACATACGGCTTCGTAATGAAAAAATCATTTTGTACGACTTTCTAGATAATTAATGCGAGTATAGTTACATGGAAATAATTTTTTTTTTTATATTTTTAAGAAATCTTTTTAAAAAATATAAATTTAAAAAATTGAATAATGAATAATATTACTATAAAAAATAAATAATTATCTTTTTCCTAGATCGATTTAAAATTTGTCATTAATACATCTGAATTCAAATTACGATAAATTTTGAAATTTATAAAATGAAAACTATAGCTTTTAAAATAACAACGTTTAAGATATAAATGAATTAAATATTCGATTACGGATATAAAATAAATTTTTTTTTTTTTTTTTTGCATTTAAATTCGCCTAAAGTTGATGTATTTTGAATTTATGCCAGATGATAATCCATTTAGGAAGCAAATTAGATATCGATTGCTCAAAAGTTTAATACTGGGTCACAAACTTAAACGTAAAACTGGTTTCAAAGTCATCTCGTTTTCTATTATTGATGTATTTATCATTTTTAAGAGAAATTTTGATTAAAAAAAAAAAATTCAAAATTAAGCAAAAAATAATCAACATATTGACAAACTATTATAAAAATGAGTATACACCTACAGGTTATTATTTTAAGCAGGAAACGGCAATCGCCTAGTTCCTTCTTAGGTCGTGAGCCATGAGATCAAGTATTCTAGATAATCGCGAAAAATGAAAGAAAAAACAATACAATAACGAAGGTAAAATTAAGGAAAAGAAAGCCAACGTAATGAAATTTCATGCATCTCTCTCTCTCTCTCTCAACTCATGCAACATACTATAATAGTACATAAAAATATCAACTCTAAAAATTTAATACAGCCAGAAATTTCCCAACTTTGCGCAAAAAGCAAAAATCCAGCTTGCGAACGAAATATCTCATGTAGCGGCAAATACATATAGGGAGAAAGTCGAATCGCCGTACGGTACTGAAAACTGAATTATAACGTAATGAAGTTTAGTTCATCGGCCACGAGATAAACTCCACATTCTTTGGCTTAATGGAGCTATTTAAAAGCATCGCCTTGGATTTTTTAATGATTTTAAACCGACGTGTCTGCGCCGTCGTCGGTTATACGGCGGAATTGTACGAATCGAACTCCGCGATCCCGAAAGATATCCTGTGATGTGTGTGTGTGTGTGTGTGTGTGCCACTTCCTCTCATGTACCTAAGCTACTCTCGTCCGATTGCGCTGTTCCCTTTACGCGCCTCGGATTTCTCTGCGTTCCGATTGCTGCTGTTCACGAAGTTATCCGCGCTTGGGTAGGTGTGTATGTGTATGTGTACGCAAGCGTAACGATATTTTAACAAATTCACAGAGTTTATCTGTGATCTTGATAATTAATAGATATAAGATATAAATTATTAATCTCGGAAATGTCAAAACTTTCGTGCTTAAATTTACGAAATCGATTTCTTACGGTATTAATGAAAATTTTTTTTCACCTTTATGAATTTAATTTTAATTGATGCAATGTTTTACGTATATATATATGACCTATATAAATAAAATCTAGAACATAGTTATAAATATCCTTAAAAATTAAATATGCACTCATTTATTAAAATTTTATTTTTTATAATATTATATCAAATATTTTTCAATGATATGCAATTTCATTAACTATTTTCACATTGACTTTAATAAACATTACCTTTATATAGTTAAAAAAGTCAAATAATAAATTGACAAATAACAAGATTAAAAAAATAAAGGAAGAATACAAAAGGATAATCCATTCATAACTATTAACTGGTAATTCAGAACAAAAGAATAATAAAAGCGCGGAATGATTTGCTGTATTGCGAGAGTGAAGTTATCGAATGTCGGAAATAATAGCACAGGGTTTTATAAATTCCTTGAGAAATGTCGCCGCCCACGTAGAATCTGACGGCTTCTAGTTACGCCACTTATAATACCTACAACTCTGGTATTTCAATATTCGTACCGTATGGTGCGACCGTCGTTTATGCGATTTTGCGGTATATATATATATATATATATTTATACACACACACAACAGATACTCGACGAAAATAACTCAAACTATACCGGTGACATTCGTGCTAGTTTTCTTACCCTTTTTTTGTTTTTTTACTTTTCGGCCGGCAGTAATCGCAATAAAATCAATCGCTTTCATTGAAAAATCGATCGTGTCGCGTATTTGCGATTTTTTAACACGCAGTTTTGATACTATCTACATTTTGTCAATTGTCATCTGTACATTTTAACGGTAAACTTGACAGGATGTTTCTTCCTACTTTCAATGTCATCGATTACTCTGATAATGCAAAAGTTTTATTTAATAATTGTGAGATAAAATTGGATTTACTTAATTATTAGATTATTAACAATTTAAAATGCAGAAAATATATTATAACTGAGCTTCGTTTAAAACGCTTTAAATAAGTACAAAATAATCTATAATATTAACAAAAAGAAAGTCATTCATATCCAGGAGCGATAAAATTTAGAAAACTGACAGTAAGTACTAAACATTATTGATGGTTACATAAACTTGGCGTAAAACTGCAAATTCTAATTTACACCGGGCTACTAACGTGTTGTTACAAGGTGTTAACTTTCTCTTATAGAATTTTAAAAAAAAATCACACAACATGAAATTTTTCTTTTACGTTATCAAATCGCTTGTTAATATAAAGTAAAAATAAAAAACATTTTATGCTGATATCGATTGGAAAAAAAATATGTATAATTATCGATTAATACATTCGTTAAAAATAAATAAAAAAATTTAATTAATAATGCTAACTGAACTATTATTAAAAATTAAACATATTACTTAAACTTACGAGACGAAGAAAATTTAATAAAGAACTTATTTCTGCAACTCACCTGTAACAAAAAAAAAAATCATGATTAAATACATTTTGAAATATAAAAAAATCAATAAAAGTTATTTTTCTTCAAAATACTCGTTCTACCTTAGATCAATATAAAATCAGTTATTAAAATTTTGATATTTAAGCTTAATTAAATAAAAATTTATTACATATTATTAACTAAAAAACTATTTGATTCACAACAATAAAGCCGAAGACAAAGTTAAAAACCATTGATAATTAAGCTCATAATATAATTTCAATTTTCTCATACAAAATAAAAGAGAGAAAGTACGAAGGATAACGGAGGAAAAGATCAAAGAAGGGAGAATGCCGCTGCAGTATGCCCTCGTGGATTATTTCAGCTCGAAAGTGCATCACAAGCACCCACGGGCCCGTGCAAAATGAAAAAAAAAAAAGAACTTTAAAAAAATTAACGAGCTCGTCCGAGCGAAGTGAAGAAGATAGTTTTTTCTCGTTCTTCCGTTCTTACTTTCGTACTCGGTGCAGTTGCTTGCGGGACATTTTGTATTTTACAAAATTACCGAAATATTTCAACTAGTCGTTGTTGAACTTTTATACAGTGTTTTTTTTATTTTTCTTTTTACTTTTGATTTTTTTTTTCACTTATTTTTAAAATATGAATAAACTTTTGTTTATTATATTTATATCGAAGCATAAAATAAACAAAGTTCGTCCATCGTGCACAGTTCAAATTAATAAGATCAAAGGCAAATATTTATTACGTCATTCTCGTAAATTTAAAAAAACGGAAGAATATCGTTTGATTGATAAATTATTAAAATATATAATTTTACATATGCGTGCTGTTAAATTAAAAAAAAAAAAAAAAAAAAAAAAAAATCGACAATTCATAAAAAGAAATCTCTTTATTCTTTGAAACACCGAACATTAATCATTCCCCGTAAAAGCTATCGACTTAAAACAAAACAATAAAATAAAAGAAGCAAAAAGCTGTCTGTGATCGGCTAAGACATAACAGTTTGAAAAATCTCCCAATCCATTTAACCAATCGTCACAATCCTTCTCCAGTCATTCGTATGTATCACTGCATAACGCACAGACGCGTACACGAGAAGCAATTCCAAAAGCGATTCTAACCCTCGCCGCGACGACGCGTGCAGCCATAAAAATATCTCTTCTCACTCCGTTATATTATCCATCGTGAACACACAGACATTAACACTCGTCGAAAGGGCAAGGCAAAAGTAACGAGCCCCCTTATACGTAAATATTAGTTATTTATGTACCTTGTGCGAGCCTCGCGTCATTACAGCTTGAGGCAAAATATGTTGTGGATGGATAGTAGGGCCGCAGTCGCGAGCGCAGCGAGCGACTAAGGCGCCTCTATCCATCCACAAAATATGAGCCGAAAGCTTTAATGACGCGAGGTTCACTCATGGTGCTTAAAAAATTTTTCAGCCTTGTAACCCGTACGAAAACTCTTACTTAGTAAACAAAATAATTAATTTTATTTTGTTGCATATCAATATAATGCAATTTCGAACCCGTACTGACAGTTCGTAAACTACAGATACCGTCTGCTAGCGCATGCGCATTTTGTACACACACGCGTGCATGTACATGTAGTGTCAGAAAGTGATAGACAACATAATGTAAATATAAATATAAATTATGAAATTAAAAAAAATAGTAGATGGATTTATATTTAAAAACAAAATTAATTCTTAAACAATTATTATTTATTAAAAAATATAAATTTCTTGAATATATTTATTAACCATTTATATAAAATAACATTCTTAACAAAATTTTTTTTTATAAGATTTTAAGACTTATAAATAATATTAATACTATTATAATTAATATAAATACTTTCTTATATTATTTTTAACATAACAATACTATATTTGTTGAACACATATATAATCAATGAATTTTAGTCGTTAACATGAAAAAATAGAAACTTTTTAATTATTTATCTAAATCACAAACAAAATTATAAACTAAAAAATTGTCACCTTTAAATCACTTATTATTAATAGTTAAATTGCAATTTGTAAAAATATAAATTGGTTTTTCTTTCTTGCTTATATTACTTAAAAAGTCAGTAGATAAAATTTTTTCTTGGGCAATATTTTCAATATTGCTATTAAATTGCTTTTTGTTTTTTTCCATTTTTTTCTTTGGTAAAGAAAATTCAGTCTTTACTACTTCTTCTAACTCTTCCTGGCTAATATTTTCTAAGCCATCGATTAAATTATCGTTAATCTTTGACTTTCTTCTTTTAAGTTTTTTATTTGAATAAAAATCAGTTTCTATAACTTCTTCTAATTCGTCTTGTGTAATGTTTTTTATCTCATCCACTTCTATTTGTGTTAGAATCGTGCTTTGTTTAGAAGTAGATGGACCAGCACAATGCAATTCTTGCATAGAATTTATTGCATTAACACCTATGTTTGAAAAAGCATTTCTTTTTGCAGAAAAAACTTGTTTATTATTTATTTGGATAGCCGTTGAAATTAAATTACTTATATCCTTCTTATTTTGCATTGATTCATTTATGTAGCTTTCAGCTACAGTACTACTTTTCCATGCTCCATGTCTTTTCAGTGTCAATATATCTACTCCTTTGTCAGCGATTAAAGTAGCCGAAGTTCGTCTAAAGGCATGTCCTGTGTATTTTTCAGCTTCAGGAAGATTGAGAAATTTAGCTATTTCTTGCGGAATAATGCCAATTTTTCCTTTTCCCACATTCTATAAACGTTAATTATGTTATTTATTAATTTAGTTTTGTTTTTCATAAATAAATTGAAATGGAAATATATTTTACCTGGCGTGTACATTTTTTGTTTTTATACTGAAGAAAAAATCGCTTCATGCCTTCAGGACGTAGCTTTATGTATTTTTCAATAATAGGAAAAGCACTTTCACATGTTACAAACGATTTGCTGACACCTGTTTTTGTAACAGGTATTGAGATATAGTAAAGCGACCCTTGACGTTTTATATCATCTATTTTTATATTTAACAACTCTATTTTACGTAGACAGCCATATAACCCAATAAGTAAAACTACCTGTTCATGTAAATAAGTCGAAAAATAAGTTTTTAGTATAGTAGATTCTTGTTTAATGATACCTTGTATTTAAAAAATAGCATTTTTTTACTTTGACTTACCTTATGTAAAAGAAACTCATCATCTGATGCATCGATAATAAATTTACTGATTTCATCTTTTGTAAATACTTTTGACTTTTGTACGATGTCATGTTTTGTCTTTGTTTTTAGAAAATATTGCACCTCCATGTATTTACTAATGTCGATATTTTGTTTAAATATGAGCATTGATTTCAACTTAGTGTACGTTGCCCATAAAGTTGTCGCTTTATAATTTTGAGACAATTTTTCAAAATACGCTAATACGATTTTTTCATCTATTTTCTTTATTTTCATTTGCAAACACCAGTTTTGAAACTTTTCATACTGTATTTCATATAACCTTTTTGAATTTTGCGGGATTATATTACACTTGGCTTTTTCTACTAGTTTATTTAATTCACGTTTACATTCTTCATCACTGTCACTATCACTCGTCCTATTTTCATTATTTAATAAATCGTCCATTTTTATTCCTCTTATCACACTTTAAGAAAGTACGTTACCGGCACAACGATGCAAAGAAATCTACACAAAGAAAACAGAAGAAAAGCCAGAGCCCCCGTGGTCGCTTGAATGTATATTGAGAGAAGGAGAGAGCGAGACGGAGATAGGGTGGTCACGTGGGTGCAATGGTGCGCGCGCTTTTATCGCTATCTCGTTCTCTCTCCTTCGCTCAACATACATAAGTCGTATTACGCGTTCCAAAAATGTAAGTCTCGATGAAGACTCACATGCTAGGCTATATGAAGCGACAAATACATAGCAGTGGCGCTGTTAACTTTTTTTTCTCCTGGCACATATACAGCCTAAAAGGACGTATAGAATGTCTATACAGCCTAGAAGGACGTATAGAAAAATGTTAATACGATCGAGAAGGCGCTTGCGCGTATGGAAACCATTTACCCGCTGAGGATGCTCCGTCGGTAAGAGTCGCCGTACGGTCGCCGTACGGGTTAGTAGGCTGAAAATATATTTTCAGCCTACTAACCCGTACGGCGACTCTTACCTACGGAGCATCGTCAGCGTGTAAATGGTTTCCATACGCGCAAGCGCCTTCTCGATCGTATTAACATTTTTCTATACGTCCTCCTAGGCTGTATAGACATTCTATACGTCCTTCTAGGCTGTATAAATGCCAGGAGAAAAAAAAGTTAACAGCGCCACTGCTATGTATTTGTCGCTTCATATAGCCTAGCATGTGAGTCTTCATCGAAACTTATATTTTCGAAACGCGTAATAAGACTTATGTATGTTGAGCGAAGGAGAGAGAACGAGATAGCGATAAGAGCGCGCGCACCATTGCTCCCACGTGACCACCCTATCTCTGTCTCGCTCTCTCCTTCGCTCAGTATGTACATTCAAGCGACCACGGGGCTCTGCTTTTCTTTGGTTTTCTTTCAGTATAGTGTATCGTGTGTCGGTAATATTCGTTCTTAATATGTGAGAAGAAGAATAAAAATGGACAATTTATTAAATAATAAAAAAAAAAAACGAGTGATAGTGACAGTGATGAAGAATGCAAACGTGAATTAAATAAACTAATAGAAAAAGCAAAATCTAATATAATCTCGCAAAATTAAAAAATTTAATAATAAGTGATTTTAAAGTGATAATTTTTTAGTTTATAATTTTGTTTGTGATTAAGATAAATGATTTAAAAGTTTTTTGTGTGAAGAAATTAAATTTAAAATATTTAAAAAAGTTACTGTTTTTTCAAGTTAAATAAGAGACTAAAATTCATTGATTATACAAAAAATGTGTTAAACAAATATAGTATTGTTATAATAAAAATAACATAAGAAAGTATTTATATTAATTATAATAGTATTAATATTATTAATAAGCCTTCAAATCTTATAAAAAAAACTTTTGTTAAAAATATTATTCTGTATAAATATTTAATAAATATACTCAAGAAATTTATATTTTTTAATAAATAATAATTGTTCAAGAATTAATTTTATTTTTAAATATTAATCCATTTACTATTTTTTTTAATTTCATAATTTATATTTATATTTACATTATGTTGTCTGTCACTTTTTGACACTACTACACATGTACATGTACGCGTGTGTGTACAAAATGCGCATGCGTCAGCAGACGATATCTGTAGTTTACGAACTGTCAGTACGGGTTCGAAATTGCATTTAATTGATATGCAACAAAATAAAATTAATTATTCTGTTAACTAAGTAAGAGTCTTCGTACGGGTTACAAGGCTGAAAAATTTTTTAAGCACCATGAGTGAACCTCGCGTCATTAAAGCTTTCGGCTCATATTTTGTGGATGGATAGAGGCGCCTTAGTCGCTCGCTGCGCTCGCGACTGCGGCCCTACTATCCATCCACAACATATTTTGCCTCAAGCTGTAATGACGCGAGGCTCGCACAAGGTACATAAATAACTAATACACGAAACAAAGCTCACTAGCCTAGTATCTACGGACGGTTATATATACATACGTATACGTGTGTGCATACAAATGTGATATGTCTCAACGTTCTCGGGCGCGTTAATACGGCTTCGGGCGTTGCGTTGTTTACGCGAGAGAGCGCGAGTGTCACGGTAGCCGTTGTTTACGCGCTCGTCCCTGGTACCTCCTTCATATATATATAAAGGAGGTACCAGCGACTAGCACGTAAACAACGGCTATATATATATATATACCGTGTATATTTTCTTAGATACTCGCGAGGAAAGAAACAGAGAGAAAAGAGAGAGCTACAAAGCCTTTGGAAGTTTATTGCATCTTCTCGTCGACGGATATCCGTATCTATCGCGAAGTGCTACTACAGTATTAACCACTTCGCAGTGTGAAAAAGCACGACGAAAATAACTTCTTACTCCGGTATATATATATATATACATGTATATGTATGGGTATGTCGATGATGTAACGCGTTTTTCTGACATTACTCGCGTGGGAGATCAAAGCTGTCGGGAGTAACGGAAGCGTTTGGAATAATAATATTTCTGGATATTTTGAGTTTTTTATCTTTTTTTTTTTTCTTTACTTGTTTATTTCTTACGTTTTACTCGGTATAATAAAAAAAAAAAAAAAAAGGTGACAACGATCGTGGTCTTATATTGTTTCGCCGTTATTAAATTTATGGATTCCAATTAAATATTTATCAACCAATAATTTGTAATGCCATTGTATTTAAAAATGTAGACTCCCACATCGCAGCTAGCGTTCAAGGTAATGAGTTCTTCGTCGCATTTTATTGTAACGCGTGGACATACTTATACATATATGTTATCGTTGACCTGCTGGTATTGGTTTAATTTATAAGATGAATATTTTCATCGATTTTATTCGCGATTAAAAAAATATACATGAACCAAAAAAATAAATAAATATATAAATAAATAAATAAATAAATAAATAGTTTTAATATTTTTTTGTTTATTTAAAAATTCAACTCGATATCCACGGGAGCAGCGAAATTCCATTACTATGATTTTCTCACGTTAAGAATTCTCCATCATTAAATATAATGTGTAATTACCAACCCTAACGAGAAGTTTATAATGAGTCTTTCTCAGGAGACAGGCTTTTCTTATATAAAATGAAACGAAAATTACTGACATTTTTTTTTTTTTTTTTTTTTTTGTTTAAGATTGTAAAAATTTAAAATAATACTTGAGAATCATTATCGTGAATTTTTATTTTCCTGTTATAAATCGTTACGTTTACACTTAATTAATTCTGTGTTGCGATTATATTTAATTTAGTACAAAGTACAAAAATAGTGAATCTGTTTTTTTTTTTTTTTTTTAATTTTATTATTAAACTTTGTTTCTTGCCATCGTGCGAAAAAGTTTTTTAATGTAGGTGTATAAGAAGATTAAACAATAACATAAGTTGATACTACATTTCATCAATAGAATAAAAGTAAATAGTAGAAATTATAGAAGCCTTATGAGACTTAAATCACTTGTTAGTAAATTGCAAACTCTAAAAAGTTTGATTATTAAATTATTTTCGTGAAAACAACAAACGTTGATTAAATTTAAAATATCTTTATTAATTTTATATTTAAATGAAGATTCATAAAGAATAACATGATGAATAATAATTCTTCAATGAATAATCATGAAATTCTTTAAAAAGTTCTTGTACAAAAAAAAAAAAGTATTTAAAATATTTTCAATTAAAAACTCCTTAAAAATTTTATATTAATTTGAATTTAATTTATTTGGAAATAAAGAAATTGAAGAAAATAATTATCAATTTTAAATATATGGCCTCTTAAATGTATTGAAATAATCCTTTATTTATGAATATTATTTCAATATAGCGTAAAAATTTTTAACAAAATTTTAACTAAATTTTTATAAATTACCATATCGTAAAAATTTTTATAGACTCAAAGGCACAAAGTAACCGAGAAAATTTCGAAGTCAAGGAATGTTCGCCGTTTACGTGGGCACCTGATCGATCATCATAATAAACGCTAAGACATTTTGTAATGGCTGCGTGCGTACATATCTACATATATACAATGACCGAGATAAAGCCTAGGGGCGGGAGTAACGACGGCTATCGACGACGAAAATCAATCGGCGACCTTTTCTTATACCAACATGTGTTTGCGCGCATCGATCAATTGTTGGGCGTTAACTGTTTGTCTATCGTGAATCGGTAAATCTCATAACAGCTCGGCTCTTTTTCGACGTTGTGTTTGATTAAAGTATACAAATACGGTATTTATAACCAAATGATAATGGAAATGATCGATGTAAACATTTGGTCAATTATTGTCTTTGCTTTCGCTTCGATTGTTCGTTAGACAATACCTATTTTATAGAGTTATAACTATTGTGGTCAATTAAATATAAAGAGTTCAATCTCTATAATGTTTATTGGACGATGAAAAGAAATTTATTTAATTTATATAATATAAAGTTTGTTATCGGCACGAATAGTTTCACAGCACAGATAATATCTGCAAATTACATATATCAAAAAATTGTCTATGAATAGTAATAATTAATTTAATAAGCATAAATCAAAGCTATTTCAATTATTTAGATGTATTTATAAATAGACAAAAATTTAATAAAAAAATAATAAGTATAACGTATAGATTTACAAAATATAGAATCACATTAAATTTAAAAGTTAGGGTAGATATACATACTTTGTTTTCAAGTAAATAATCATTAACTTATTGAAATAATTCTTGCTTCGTGAAAAAGACAGTTGCAACAACAGCCTATCAACGTTCAAAAGGTACACGAATCGTTCCCTTCAATCCGTGATTACATTCTAGCAACTCATACGTCACGTACGCGCGTCTCCCTCGATATAATAAGAGTGCGTAGAAAACCAACCGTGCCGTAAACGAACGAACGGCGTGTCTCTAACGATTCGTAATATACCGGACTCCCGTACGAGTATTTACACCGTATAACCGAAGCGTCAAAGAGGCAAAATTACGGTAGCTCGAGTCTCCTCGCTCCTTTTATGCCCATGCGTGCGTCGTTACAATCTCATTCTCTCGAACGAGACACTTGTGCGCGCGCGCGCGCACGGGGATCTACGTGGGCGGCAAAATAGATGCCGCTCTCTCTCTCTCTCTCTAGCTTTCTCTTTCTCGGGATGCGCGAGGAGGGAAGGACGACGAAGATAGTTGTCGTTCCTTCAAACACATGAATGAACAGCTCCGCGCTGGTATATTATAACGACGAGCCGAGGCGGACGCGATTATGTGTGTGTGTGTGTGTGTGTGTGTGTGTGTGTGTGTGTGTGTGTGTGTGTGTGTGTGTGTGTGTGTGTGTGTGTGTGTGTGTGTGTGTGTGTGTGTGTGTGTGTGTGTGTGTGTGTGTGTGTGTGTGTGTGTGTGTGTGTGTGTGTGTGTGTGTGTGTGTGTGTGTGCATGTGTATATAGTACACGCGTATTCGCGTTGCGTAGTAAAAGAACGTTGAGGAGGTGAGAGGACGACGTCGTCGCGATGCGGCCTCCACAAAGATTTTCTAGATCTCGCTTGGTGAAAAGAACAAAGAGAGAAGGGAGCAATACTGTTACGTTGATTCTTGGTTACCTCATCTCTTTTTGTTTGTGTCAAGAGATTTCTGTTTGCTTTTTTTTTTTATTTTTTTTTTTTTATTTTATGCATCTTCTATGATTGAGCATTCGATGAAGTTTCGTTTTAATTTTTTTGCTCTTTAATTTTATCTTGTTTTTATTTACGATTTGTCATTAAATTTTTTTTCTTCTTTTTTTTTTTTATTGACGAATTGATATTGAAAAAAGAAACGATTTTTTTTTCTTTTTTATACAAAGATATAATATAAAAAGTTATATAATTTAAATATTAATTTTTTTTTTATATTCAAATCAATTTTTTATTCCGATAGATTTAAACAAATTTTTTTTTTTTTTTTTTTTTATCATTTAATTAGTGTCAACGAAATTTATATAATATTAAACATTTTATTATAAAGTTATAATCTTATTGTATTCTTTTCTTCGGACAAAAAATCAACGACAATGTAATTTTAAATTGTAGTTTACTGCGAAACTGATGCAATTTAAATAATATTTCATTAAAATTTTATGCACTAAAAACTCACATATAGTCTTGCCATACTTATTCATAAGTATGTAATAAAATGAACCAAAATAAATGATGTTTCACCTTGATAAAAGTTTATATTTTTTTAACTATTGAAAACAATTTAGAGACTGTTAAATATTTGTAAAAAATAACAAATCTTTATTTTAATTAAGGCATTCGTATGCCTTGACATATTACTCCGAGCGCAAAGTGAATTTCGAATGAAATGGCTCTATTCCGTCTGGTTTAATTACCGTAAATTGCATAAAATTCTTTTATTCTTTGTTACTTCGCGTAATCTACTTTTATGGCCATGCATAGTTAGTTACAAGCTTTATTAACCTATAGTCTGGAAAAAAATTGGATTCTTAATCTGTGGTTTAAAGATTAGAGATTATCGATAATTAAGTCGTACGCCTTTTTGTTTACAAAAAATTTTGAATACAAATCTCAAAATACAGCTATTAAAAAATAAAATCTTGAACACATCTCCAAACTGTTCTTAGAGACAGATTATGTTCACGAATACACAAGTGCAGTGCCAGTAGAAATTCAACGTTTTGAAATTGCTATTTTCAAAGTGCACAACAAGTATAAGGTTATGTGTCAGAATCACTCGATTACTTATTGTGTTCTTACCAAAAAAAGACGAAGTATCCAAATCATTCAGGCATTGGTTGATTGGTCTCAGTTTTTCAGAGATTATTAATTAACTCCTGGGTCATCGTTTATTCTCATAAAACGAATTGTTAATCATAATGTACGTTCTCGAAGCACCAAACATTTTTTTTATGGATACTCCAAGGTTGAACCTTCACTACTATGATGGATCAATTTATTACTATATTTATCAAACACGTAAAATAAAGATTCATTTCGAAATGTAAATGTTTAATAACAAGTTTTTTTTTCAATTGATACATATATATTAAAAATTTTTAATAAAACAAGTTTATCAGGTTGTAATTGTATTTTTATCTCCATTTGCATACAAACTGTAAGATCAACATCAATAACAGTTGATAAAGTATTTAATTAATTTTAATTGAAAACCTACCAATTAATTTGAACGAGTATAATTTGATTACAAGTTGTTGATACAATTTAAATATATTGAGTTATTTTACTATTTTAATTAGTCAAAAAAAGAATAAAATCGCTCATTACAAATTTAACCAACAAATTTCTACATGTTTATGTAGTTTATAAATGTTTTTTTTTCTTCGTCTTTAAAATAAAGCTTTACAAAAAACGAGATAAACTAATGACCCATTTAAATACCATTACAGGTGTTTTAAAAAAAGATTCTGGTAAAATGAACAAATTTATGTATCTGTGATTTATTTATATGTTTTTAAACAGATACACTTATGAATAAATTTAATATCTTTTGATAACATTAATTTACTAATAAAAATAAAATTTAAATATTGCTTCTACTTTACGCTCTAAACATTATTATGCTAAATTTATTTTATTCCCTTAAAAAACTGTCTTGTTCTGCATAAGATATATAAAAATACAAAAATTAAAATAACGTGTACAATAATAAAACGAAATGATTATTATCACGGCTAATTTTTACTTCTAGAAACAATTTATTTCCCTTGATATATTATCGATTAAAATAAAAACAACTTTGCGAGCTATATTTAACACACATAAGCGTTTACCGATAAACATTTTTTAATACTTTTATTGCTGCCAGATTATTATATTTTATGGTATATGACATAAATTTAGCATAGTAATTTTTGTAAAATTGAAATTATAATTTCTTAATTATTCTTCATTTTTAAATGAATAAATTATTCGTTAATTTTTAAATTTAATCCTTGACATAAACTATTTATTAAATAAATGTATTTTAAGCAAAATAAATTAGTTAAATAACAATCGTACAACAAATAATGCAACTGTAAAATTTTTGCACAATTGAATTAAATTGTTTTTGACCGCTTTATTTATTTTTTTCATTTCTATACGACAAAAAATGATCTTCAACTCAACTTTTTTCAAATAAGAGCTGACCACGTAATATCAATTTTATGATAAATTCTAAAATTAAGTAACACTTGCTAAAAAAAAAATAAATAAATAAAACAAATTATAAGGGCAACAAAGCGCACAGCACCAACTATATTCTGCAAATATACGCACGCTGTGTAAATGCAAACATAAAATTCACCGCGGCAACGCCATCTCTCCGATCGACGAACGAGATAGCCAAATTCTTAAACGAAAAAAAAAAAAAAAAAAAAAGAAAAAGAAAAAAACAGTCCTACACTTGAGAAACCACAATATTTACGTCGTCCTTGCGCGATAAAAAGGGCGAGAAGGTGTGCGATAAATAAGTAAAATAAAAAATAAAACAAAAAAAAAACAACAACAAAATATATATATATATATATATATATATATACATATATATATAAGGAGCCGCAGCGTCGACGCACAGCAACGGTCGTTAAGTAAAAGGGTAGAAGATAGAATCGTTGCGAGTACAAGACGCGATCGTCGGCGACTGAAGAAGAAGCAACCAAAAGAGAAATAGATGAGGACGGAGAGCGCTGGCGTGGCCAGCTCGCACTGTTTCGCATGTGGATCGCGGGTGGCACGCACCGATGATCGCGTTAACTGTTTAAACGCGCGCTTGCTCGCTTTATTTTTTTACCTTCCATCTTTCTTCCTCCTACATCTCTCTCTCTCTCTCTCTCTCTCTCTCTCTCTCTCTTTCTCTTTCTTTATCCTTCTCTCTATATATAAGCTTTCAACGTTTCTTATATTTTCTTTCCTTTTTGTTTTTTTTTTCTTCTTTCATTTTTTGCTAACTCGCCCGGCGTTGAGTAACGTTCGGTGACGTTAACCGCTGTTGCTCTCGCGCGCGCACCTTGATTTTACTTTAATTGCCAAAGCGATCTCCCTCTCGTAACGCCCGGCTTGTTATCGCGACCGAGAGCGAAATGCGTTCTTTTTTTTTTTTCTTTTTCTTTTTTTAATCGATAATCGATCATAAACCGTTAGTAGGCGCTCCCGCGCGTTTCGTTTACATTTTAAAGAAAAGCTACGAAGCAAAGAAAATCCGTTTTTTAAAACATTAAAAAGAAAGCTCGTTAGTTAACGGTACGCAGTTAGTGAATTTGTTTAACATTTAATCTAAAACGTATCCGTAAGTAAGAAGCGTCAATTAGGCGTCATGTATATATTTTTCTAATACAAAATAATCTAAGCACTCGTTATAAAAAATCCGAAATTAATAAGGATCGAAATACTTTCCGCATAGTTTTGTTATACGTTGATATCACAACGTTGCGTATATACATAAGGATCGAGAGACAAAATTTCACGGCTATTCCGTTAACGGCTTCTCGATATATATATATATAAACATGTACACGTATATACATAATATGTGCGATAATCATATTGATTACCCTATGTAACTAAATATATAAAATAAGAACCCGGGAGTTCTGGCTACCGCAGTTCTCGACTTTCATCTCTTATAAGCTCTTACTAAGTTCACTGGGATAATGATCCGACCGGCAACTTTCTATCTTCTTTCAAATAATGTTCATCGTTTAAATTTCATTGCTGTCTCTATATATCAACGTTGCGTCGAACGTTGCAGAAAAACTTTGCATTATGATGATTAATATTACACGTGATACGGAATTTTATAAACGTAACGTTATTTTTCGCGGAATAAAATTGTGGAAAAAATTTGTATAACCGGTATCGTAAACATCATAATTTTGTTTACTGTAAAAAACAAAATCACTCGAATGCTTATTAAATTAAAAGCTTAAACGTTTTTCATTAAATTTATAATAAATTTTATCTCAAACAGCAATAAATTATTATTCGATGAAATTACCCGAAAGTTCAATAAACTATCCCCGTACACGAAAACAAACACTAACGTCAATTCTCTTCCTTTGGAACTTGAAAGGCAACGCGTAACTTTATAACCGAAATCTCCCGCTCTAAAATCACGTCAAAGCCAAACTTATAACTTTAAAGTTTTGGCTGTATTTCAATAGAAAATCAACTTCGCGAAACGAACAAGAAGACAATAATATTTGAGCGCAATTCCTTACCTTTTCAACGACTTGCGACGCGTTCACGGGAAACTACTTCCCCACCTCACCCTTTGCAAACCATTCAATTTCCCAGCAAGTTCTTTTACACTTTACATTCCATTTCGTCATAGCGATCGAGCGCCAATGGTTAAATGAAAAAAAAAGAGCGAAAAAATAAAGCGTCTCCTTAAATATCACAAAATTGCAGGTGAACAGGAGAAAAAGAGAGAGAGTTTAGGTAAACGCGTACGCAATTTGCCAAGTTGTTTTCTTGGTGTTGCGTAGCGTACGGCGGTAAAGTCATCGACGATCTCTCTCTCTCTCTCTCTCTCGGCTAATGCCGGCGCGTATATAGACGGAAATTCCAGAGAGAGGATCGCGCGACTGGACGCCAGCGATGCAACTCTCTCTCTCTCTCTCTCTTTCCACGCTCGCGTTATATATGCTCTCGGGCGTTAATTGCGAAAAGGTCGACGACCGCATGTATACGCGGTAACTATACGTGTACCTCGAGAATTTTGCAAGGCCGCCGCGAGAAATTCTTCACTTTTTTTTTCATAAAAATTCTTCACTTTCTTTTTTGACTTTGGAAAATTATATTTTCTTTATTTTGTTTTTTAAATTTTTCGTAACAAAGATATAAAGGAAAGGACTCGAGAGACTTGCGAGAAAAATAAGTCGGTCGGGCGATCGACGAGTCGGATTTAAACCCGCTGTGATTCTCGAGCGTTTACCTTGGAACTGTTATGCATAATATATAACAGACCGTAGAGCTCTCGCACCATTTGTCAGCGAGTCACACGTGCTGCTGATACCAAAATGTTTTCATTATCCTCGACTTCGCCTTTCTTTACTTTTTTATCTTGGAATCTTTGTCGCATTTCTCGTGTTCGTACGAGTAATAGTAAATGTATACTTTGTTTCTCTCACTTTTGTGGATTTAAATTTTTCCCTTAATTTAATCTTATAAAAAAAAAAAAAAATAAAAAAAAAAGTATTACTCACAACTGATTAAAAACAAGAAAACAAGTGTATGTGAAAACAAGTGCTAAATCGTAAAATGGTTCACTTGAAATAAAAATATAAAAAAGTTATAAATTATTAGGTTTGTAAGTGCAAAAATGTTTGATATTAAAGCGCTATTCGATTAGGATAATTCTATCTATATAATCGAAAATCTTATTACATATATCTACATGCATCGATTGAATTGATTAAGCTGTTGATTTATTATACAATTATTAAATAAAAGCATTAATGAGGTACTTTATAAAATGTAATAATTAAAATAATAATAATGGCCGAAACATAATATTACGAGTTAATAAAGAATTTCGTAATAATCGCGTCGATCACATACGCGGAAAGAAGTTTGCAAAAGAAAAGAAAAAAAAAAAAAGTCAATGAACCTTAATGGCATAATATCTGGTATAAAAGTAAATTAGTAACAGACTAAGCGCCGAACAGCGCGATGTGCGGCCGTGAATATCGCGCCTTAGCGAATTTTCAAAGCATTAACTCAGTTACGGTGCACGAAGCTACCATGCGAATACGTAATTAACTACACGTTCTTCAAAACCGAACGCAAACTATGTATTTAACTTGTGGCTTCTTCGCAACGTTATTACGTTAACTAACGATTAATTTAATAAAATAAGATTATATTGGCCGCGCAAAATTTTTCACCCCTTGTGTTATTATTAATCAATAATCGATACGTTACGATGAACGCGCACATAAAGGAACTGAGAATAGTGCACTCGAATCGATTGATCCATAAAACGAAGCCAGAGTAAAAAAGTAAATTGGAAACCTAACGTCGTAAAATCTAAAAGTCGTAAGTTTGAGTTAACGAAAAACCGGAAACGTCGATTATTACATCGGTGCCTCGACGCAAGCGATTTACGTACACCTATACGAGAAACTGTACGGACGAAAGCTCGCGACCCATTTCGTCGAGCCAAATGCACCCGACACATGCATTGCGCTCGAATATTATTTTTTTTCTCTTTTCTTCTCTTTTTCTCCCTGTTTCTTTGCACATCAAAGGTACACATCCACGCGTATGCACATATATCTGTGCGCATATACGTACATACGAAACAAGTGCTCGACAAGTTTTAGAGAGAAAGAGCGAAAGAGAGATAGAGAGAGAGAGATAGATAGATAGATAGATAGAATGTTTATTCGTATGTGCATACAAAATTAATACAAAAAAAAATTATTTTAATATTTATAAAAAAAAAATATTGCACGTGATATCACAGTCAAGGAAACTAAAAACTAATAAAGCTAAAATAAATTTTGTCAATAAAAACAATAAAACAAGTGATATCGCGGATAATTAAATACAACAAATACACATACAATTCCAATTAAAAACAATCACAAGCATACAACGCACAATAAATAAATAAATAAATTAACATAAATAAAATATAAATAAAATAACACAGAGACGCCGAGAGAGAGAGAGAGAGAGAGAGAGAAAGAAGAACGAAATTTCAAAAATGAAAACGTAAACAAAGCGGAACGACGACGACGAAGCGGTCTACTTGAAAATAAGTTTCGCGATTGCTTTTTTACCTCGGGCCGTCAATTTTTCGAGATCAACAAACGGGAACGAGATAAAGTTTTGAAAATTCGATTTTTAACTGTAATCTAGGACAGGATGACGATATTTTAACAAATATTTTATTCCGTTTAGAAATTTATGGCAATCGTTGACGTCGCTGATAGTATCGTATTCGAAAATGTTTTGGACTTAATTGTACAATCAATGAAAACGTTTAATGTTTACAAAGTTCGACGTTAAATATTTCAAATTATTATATGTGACGATGTTTATGGATTATTTTTGTAAATATTGTAACATATTGTTTACGAAAATTTATAGGAATTTGAACATATAATTTGTAATTAACTATTTTATTGAACAAGTATTTGAAAAATTGATGCTATTATATATATAAAATGAAGCTTACTTAATATTTATATTTGAATAAAATTAACAAGAAATATTAACTCAAATAATTTGTATATTACGTATTATATTTCAATCAAATTAAATTTTATTATTATGATGTATCAATGAAATTTGAAAACTTGCATATCATCTAGTATTTCAATTGAAATTATAATAAATATACGTGTGCATTAAATGAACGGCATTCATAACTTGTACAAGCGATACGAGCACACAAAAAAATTTTTATCAATTTATGTAATCGAAAATATTAATCAAAATTTAATTGCAAAGATACAATTAATAAATATGTATTTATTATCGCAAACTTTCTCGTGTCGTATTGACAAATAAAAATCGAAATGGTACGGTTAAGGCATTTTTTTAAAAGAAGTAACGTAAAAGTTGTATCAAATCGTCTCATGAATGTAAATTAAAATACATATTATGCCGAAAATAGTACGTAAATATTACATATCACATAAAAATACTATACGTTTTACATATATACAACTAAAAAAAAAAAAAAAATTCAATGCTACCTTCAATAAAAATTAGTAAACTTGAATCATTCTTTGGTTAAATTTAGATATTTTATTGATTAAGATTTTGTAATAAAATAAATTCTTATCTTCATGTTTAACTACATATAAATTATAAATTCACACTAAGATTTAGATTTATCGCACTTCACAATTTCATCTTAGATATCCACTCATTACCTCATTGATTAGTAGCAAGTAATTCAGTAATTTATAAATCTCATATATTTACAATAGATGTTTAATATAAAATTAATTAAAATTATTTTGTTTAATTTTTATGTTACGAGTGCATTTATATAAAATTTTGTTTAAAAATGAACTATTGTTTTCAAAGTGACTAATTCAAAAGCATTGGCTGAATTTTCTTACACAATACACATCAAAATAAATGAAAACACACAATTTTAAATTGCAGTAATAAAGTGCTATAATAATCTAATTTCACTGACATTTAACAAAAAGATTAAAAATAAAAAAACAAATAATACCGCGATGTTTTAAAGAACTGAATTATTTTTAGCAAATGGAATAGGAATAAGCCGAAACTACGTCTGCACGCTTCTAAAGGAAGTACCAAAATAGTAATACATAAGAGAATTGAAAAAAAGAAAAAAAAAAATTACAGAACATTCGACTGCGGTGAACTCGAGAGTGAAGTGCTGTGCAGCTTGCCGGAGAAATAACTTCTTGTTGTAAACTTACGTAACTTTTTGTAATTTAATTATTGCATTCTGCAGTACATACAAGTTTAAATTGATGTTGGATATTACATTCTTGAATTACAAAAAAAAAAAAAAAAAAAAATTACAAATAGTAAATTGTCTTTATTTTTTAGGGGTTTATTTACAATATAGACATTTAATGTTAACGTTTGTCTTTAATTGAGTTACAATTAAGACTTTTGACTTGAATTAAAAGTAAAAGAGATTTTTTAATTCTTGTTATACCGAATTTTTTTCTTTTTTTAATTGTTTCTTCATCGAAAAACTGTCCTCGAAAATTATTAGTAAGTGGAATCAACATATTTAAACGGCATAGAATATTGTAAATTTAATTATAAAACATAAATTCTTTTGCCACTTGTTAATAATCTATAATTTAAAAAAATTTTTTAAATTTCAACACGACACTCATCATTTAATATAAATACATTTTACCAAACAAAAACAAAATCTTAAAAAGAATTTGCTTAAAAAAATCGTTTTGCATTACCGCTTAAGAAATTGAGAAACGCAAATACTAAATTTTGCAAATTACAGTCAATTGAATTAAAAATTGCACGACTATCCGTTTAAAATTTAAGGGGTTACCCCCAGTTGTAGCTTAACAAAAAAGGCCTTTTTCATGAATTTTTTTAAAGAAAACTACAAAACTTTTTAAAACGATTATTATATCATCTTAAAGAATACATCTTGAAGAACTTTCAGTAATTTTTTTATTGCAAAATATTACATTGTTAAGTGGCAAATGGCCGCCAATGAAATAGTGTTTTTATTTATACGGTTTGCGGTGACCAACATTGCGGCGAAGTGGATCATTTGAAACAAAAAATGTGGATAGATTTAGTTAAATATAAGTATAAACTAGTCTTTAATCAAAGGATTTAAAAAAATATTCATTTTTCACAAAATGGCGGACAGTCAAAGTTAATGTTTCGATTTTAACGAAAAAATCAAACGATTAAAAACTACATTTTTATGTATTAAATAAGCCTGCAAAATTTCAAGAAGATCGGTTTATTAGTGTTTGAGTAATCTTGGTCACCGACTTCAGAAATGCCATTTCGAGAAAAACGCGTTTAAAGTTTTAATTGCCGGTTGTTTATACAACGGATTCTTCTCTTTCAACGCTCATATCTCAGTCAATTTTGTTCGGATCGACTTGAAATTTCCAGGTCATATTCTCAGATACTTATACTTCAAAAAAATGCAATTAACAAAAAATCGATTTTTTCAAAGTCGCAAGTGGGGGTAACCCGTTAAGCACAGAACAAATGCGGAAATCAATTAACTAAATTAAAGTCAAGTGTCTCGACTGCAACGCTTAATTAACAAACAAAACGAAGATAATAAAATAAATAAAAGTAATCGCGAATCTGCCCTGCGTAAAGTTCACGTGTATATATATATATATATATATACACATAAAGTAAGAGAAAGTGAGATAGGGAGAGAGAGAGAGAAAGCGCGAGCTAACGAAAACAATGCGCAGAAGCAGCAACAACGGACGTCGACGTTAAAGGCGACACTTCGACCTCGTCGTCTAAAGATTATCGTCTAGTCTTTCAAAGGCCCGTATACCGTAATTAAATTTGTGCGCAAAATATCCGCGCCATTGCACAACTAATTAGTGACTTAATCGAGAAAATAGGAGAAGAAAAGAAGCGAACGCGTTCCGAAGCGTAAACGAAAATGGGACGCGGTTAGACGGAAAAACGAGTCCGCTAATGAATTATGTTAATATTCACACCTACGCCACGTAAGAGAGTCTCTCGCGCTGATCCGTGACTTCTATTGGGCGTAAGAGAAACTTTTTTCAAAACGGCGCTGCAAAGTAAAGATGTCGTTTCGACTTCAAAAAGTTTGTGACGCGGTTCAAGCATTGGTAATGTTATTTTTTGTTTTTTTTTTTTTTCTTTTTTTATTCTCAAGCCGCGCGCACGCTCTCAACGATTTTACGAAATTTCGATCGGTGATTCTAGGCGCGTTCGGAATTCGAGGATAATCGAATATCGTTGTAGACGTTGGATAAAATGAGAATCATGAGAAAAGAGGTGTTGGAATATAACGAAATAATGTTAAAATTGTTGCGAAAATCGTCGAGATATATTTAAAAGCAAAATTATAATCGCGTGTTTTAAGATTTATTTAAAATTATCGCAACGATACTTTATTGATTCTAATGTTTTTAACGTATTGGCAATTATTAATTCCTATAAATTATCCAATTAGATGTTTGAAATATAATGAATGCATACGATCGTTGATATATATATATATATTTTTTTTTTACTTTCTTGGAATATGCATTTGCGAGCGGTAGTTAAAAGCTTTCGATCGCAAAATAAGTTTTAAAGACAAATATAAACACATAAAAAATATATCATTTTAAAGCATTAACGAAGACAAACTGATATGTTTAAGTATTTTTTTTTTTTATTCTGTATTAAGTAAATATACTGGTTGTACTGTGTAAATATTTTATTTACATAATAAGATTCAGATTTTATAGTTGTTTTTTTTGTTTTTAAATTACGTGAATATTGACAAAAGATTAAAAAAAAAAAAAAAAAAAAAGATTTCAAATTTTATTTCTTTACGAATGAGCATTAAATTTATTAAAAAATACAAGTAACGAGTTTGATTGGTGCACGTTACACTATTTCTTAATCCTGATAAACCAAATAGTTCATTCGCTTTATTAAAAGTGTATCTCACTCAATCTCAAAAAAATGAAAAAAATGTATCGATCCAAAGTATCATTACATCTCTCAAAAACCAACTCACACACACAAATACACACACACACGTATGTAAACACAATGAATAAATCGAAACAATGTCAAGCCCACGCTTGAAACCACACGCAATCCATATCTCATCGTAAAGAGTTCCGAAATCCAAAGCTGCACTTGACCCTTGCGGAGGAGGAATGAGGTAGCGAGCGATTGCTTGGAATCGCGTAGGCTCGCCTCGCTTTTACACGAGGATTGAAAAACATACCCGACGCAACGTTTGCCCGTGTATTCTCCTGCAATTGCACCGTCGCCGTAGAACACCGTTGAAAACTCTTGCGCAACATTCGAGAATAATAATAGGCGTTACTCGTTCGCGAACGCGAGCCCGAGCGAACGCACTTTTTTTTATTCTCATTTTCGAAACTATATAGATTGAAGGAAGAAAGAAAGAGAGAAAGAGAGAGAGAGAGAAATTTGAATTATTCAAGGAGGTGTAAGGCACGCGGCCGTTTTATGGCGAAGCTTGTTTATGGGTGTCTCGATTATTGCGAGCGGGATTTTTTTTATTCTCTTTTTATTTTCAGATAGCGGAGAAATAATGACACAGTCGCGAGAAATTATAAGATACGATTGTGAACTTTTTTCCCATTTTCCTTATTAAATGCTTTCTTTAAATAGCGCGGAATAGTTTTGAATTTTTTATTTGTTGTTATTCGATATTTGGTTGTTATTCGATCGATTATTTTTTTTTAAGTACTTCTTTTACGACATTTAAAATTCAAATTTAATTTATGTGAAATTAATGAGATATTTTTTTATAGCTTTTTTTTAATACGGATTTTATCTCAGAGTCGGGAATAATATTTGCCGATAAGGAAAACAACATGTTTTTATTAATCTGTAATGTTCAAAAGTGTATTTGTCGTTGTTCTACATTAAAGTAAATATTTTACAAATAATTTTATAATAATCGTAACTATAAAATAACATTCTTTTCATTAAGAGTTGAATAATACTTTTTCTATTTTTACCTAAATATTGCTGCAAACTTGTTATTTGTGCTTAATTAAAACAAACATGACCTGAGAAATTTCTGCAAATTATTCGAGTTTTGAGAGTATATACATGTATGGTATATACACAGTTACGTAAAAATTGACGCAAGATAACTATTAATTATCGCTCTTAGTTTTGTTTGTCTTGCTTATTACAGATAAAAATATCTCTTTAATTTCAAACACATCTAATCATTCATGTCGTTTATAGAAAAACTAAGCGCAATTTTCACACAAGATAATTATTTAAACTTTTTATTTTATCGCGCGTACAAAATATCTCTTTCGTCGATGCGAATTTATCGAGTAATCAAACTGATTTTAAAATAGAAATTATTATAAATTTAAACGTGCATTTTTTAATTAAGCGTTGCATCAAATATTTTCACTGCAACGGTAATAAAAATAAGAAATTCTTACTTGTCCTTTAAATTTTCCATTGTCAAATTTTTGACAAATTCAATAAGTAAAAGAAACTAAATAAAAATTAAACGCGTTCAATAAACTTTTCCGTTATAACGCGTTAATCTCTTAAGCGTTTAATAGGTAATTATAAAACGAATAAATTACAAGATCATCGAGATTTCGCCTAAATCGCATACAATATAATCGACCAAGAGCGATTCAAGAATTGCTTCAAGTTTATTAAAATGAGAAAAATATCTCAAAGTATCTCGAAGACTCACGTAAATATTGGTGACTTTGACGTTTCTCGTCATATCCCTGACGTCGTCGGTCTCGAGCCTGATGGGCCGATGGGTTGCGGTTAGAGCCAGCATGGCGCGAACCTCTTGGTGCGCTAGCTTTCATTCAAAGCTACCGTGAAATAAGGACGATGAGACTTCACCGGTATCCCGCCGCACACATATCGCACCTTGCCTTTTATCTCTCGCTTATCACACGTTCGCGTCTTCTCTCACTTCTCTTGCATCGAAGTGAACACTCGACCCGATGATTATCGCTTCATCGAGTACCTTTTCCGTTAGCACCTTTATTTTTTTTTTCTTTATATTTTATTTTATTATTTATTCACTTTTTTATACGACTATGCACACAGAGCTGCATCGATTATTTCTTCGTTTTCGTGTTTTGCGTCGATTGTAGTTACGGTAGTAAGGCACTTTCTACGGGATATTCATACAATGGTAGGTAAGTGGTAATAACGCAAACTCTCTTCCATTATTGGGGGGCTTGACTGTGGAGGAGCGCCGAGGGAAACGTTAAATTGTTATACCGCGAACAACGCGGCTCTTTAATAAACGAGTCGAGAGAGAGAGAGAGGCTTTTTCTTGATAAAAATGGAAAAAAAAAAGCATCGATGATTAATGGGGCGCGCTCAATGTGTGTGTATGTATGTGTGTGTGTGTATGTGTGTACTCGGCACAAACTGTACGGATCCGAGAGAGGTACACGAGCGAAAGATCAACAACTATCCGGTTCGCGTCCGACAGACTCTCTGTTCGATCTCTCGCGCGAGAAAGTCTTGGCAGAGGATTTGTGTGCACTTTACGAAAGGATAAACGGAGACGATACCTCTCGAGAGAAATTTCTATTTGTCTATTGACGCGCGCGTTGACAGCAACGAATTTCCCTTGATTTTTAAACTCTTTTTTTATGTTTTAACTATAGTTTTTTTTGCTCGTTTGACGACTACCGATTTTTATCTATGAACGCGTAAAATTAAAGATCATTTACATCAAACTTTTTCATCCTCAATTATAGCGATATTTATATAAAAAATAAAATGATTGCTTTGTATTTTGACATTCAAATTTATATTTAAAATAATAATGCATTTAATTTTGGCTTGCCGATTTTCGGCTATAGGTATGAAATTTGAATAACCTAAATAATACACTTTATGCGCCGTTTCAGAATTTAAAATACTTCTGGTTAGTTTATTTTATAATATAATTATAAAAAATACTACATATCATACATGCACTTATGTAAATATAATTTTAAATAAATATGAAAAATTTTCACCAAAAATTATTGTTTATTATTAAAAAATCTCGCTCAATATTCTTGAAAGATATAAAAACTTTAAAATTATTGAAAAAATTTTTTTTCGATTAGAAAAAATTATAACTATAAATTAAAAAGACTATAATTTTCAATTTATAAGCATACAATTTTTTAGTAAATTATATGGTCTTACAAAACATCACAAACATTTTCTTTCATATCGAAGAACAATTTATCCGTGTGTAATTGAAGACTAGAAATTATCGGTATTCTCAATTAAAGACGCAGAGTACCGATCGCTTTCTAAAACCCACATTGGATAATACCTAATTAATTCCTCATGCACTAACAATCAACACTATCATAAACTCCAACTATTCACAGCCGCTAAACGTTCAATTATCTCGTAACGAAAAAAAAAGTCTTTTCTTGGTAAACGAAAGTTAAGACGGGTCAGGTCAAGCCCGCCAACAAAGTAGAGAGAGAGAGAGAGTGCAAATAAAAGGCGGTCAACAACACACAACGCCGTATTATTATAAATACCGATTTCGTTCGATGTCGATCGCTTCGCACTTCCGATCATCGGCGTAAATTAATAAGAGAGAAGAAGAAAGAGAAAAGAATAACGATACATAGAGAGATAGATATTCGTTGTCGATGACAAGTCAGTCGGCCGCGAGCGCGCCGCCGTCCTCGCCGGCTGCGATACCGATGCGGAAGGTACGGTAGAGCGTAACGGACTGCCGCCGCCGCCACCGCCACGGCTCTCCGTTCGTATACATATATATATATCTTTTTCTCTCTTGCTCTCTTTCTCTTTCTTACACACACACACACACATACACATACACACACACACATTGCTCGTCCAAGTGTCTACGAAACAAGGCGATGGAAAAAGGAGAAGGGGTACGGGAGAGGAAAGAACGGCTCGCAGATCGTTCGCTCGCTCGCGAGTAGAAAAGGAAAAAGGAGCCGCGGCCCGATCAGCGTCGATGCGCGCCTCCAAGAGCGAATTATCAACGAGCCTACCTATATACATATACATATACATATATATATAAATATAAATGTACACGCAAGAGGTCTACCTGCCCGAGTGCTACGTATACACGTGTGTGTGTATATATATATACACGGCATGCCCGAAGAGCTTCCCCATTGGGAGAGCTCAACGATGCTGGAAGAACAAAAGTGCGCGCTCGCGCCCAACACCGCTATAAAGGCGGCGGCTCGTTGCGCAGCCTTGAATGCAGCTTGAGGCTACCGACACGCTGCTCTCGTCTCTCGTTCGTCCCGAGAGATGGATCAAAATTCACATATTTTTTCGATCGATCGTTTAACTTTTTCCGAATTAACTGTATTTTTCTTTCTTTTTTTTTTTTTTTTTTTAACATATACGTATAGTATATCGAGCTTAGATTAGGTTTGAGATTTGAATTTCAAACGAGTGGAATTTATCACAAACGCATCAACAGTTTTTTTTTTTTTTTTTTTTTTTTTTGTTTTTGAGACTTATAAAATCAATTACATTCAAATCGTAAATATGAAATAAACAATGGAAGTTGTAATCATTTGTTTGTTATACAGAGTGCATAAAGCAATTATTATTTTTATTTTAAAATATCATTAAGAACTTACAAAAAATTTTAAATAAAATTGCTTCCCAACAATATTATACTATTACTCATAGATGTTACATCTTTTATTTTTTTTATACACATAGTAAGTTTATAACTTTGTTTTGATTAACGTAATAAAACAAAATTATTTTATAACTCTGATGCTATAGAAATATTTTATGAAAATTAAATTTTTGTTAATATCTCTATAAACTGGAAGTTACATTTTTCGCGGCTGCGTTCGTGGTACTGTCTAATTATGGAATTCTATTAAAAGCAGTTGTGGCACATTTAAAAGGTCTTTCTAACTAACTATTCGCTTTATGTATGCGCTTTTAATCTTTGATATATATTATAAGTAAAATATGAAAAAATTTTACTTCATACTATGTAACAAATAGTTGATATTTATATTATTTATAAATGTATTTTTTAATTTTATTGTCGTTTGAGAATTTCTCGAAATTTATCATATTATCATGCACACTGTTTATTTGCATTTGGATTTTCGAAATAAACAAGTCGCGACATCAAATGCAATAATCATAATAATAATGAAATATTGAACTACTTAAATATTTATATATTCATAATAATTAAAAGCTTTTAAAAATGATTTATTGAATACAATTATAAATTAAAATAAAGATGATTTGGTTTTTATCAATTTAAAGTTACTAGTATTTTAAAATAAATATGAATATTTATATCGTAAAATAAATCACAAAGTTATGCTTTTACTTTTTATTAATTAATATACAATGATGATTTAAAGCGAAATCATAATACATCCAAAATTAAAGAAACCACAGATCAGTCCTCGAGATTTCTCTCTTTAGGGCTATTTATTTTGGGCGCTTTAACGCAAACCAAGTTCCATTCAAGTGAATTCAACAGTTACATACAATGTTTACTAATATTCCTATTTTCTTAATAATCCTATATTCATTAGAAATTTCAAGTTTGCCTTAAAATGAACGTTAATTGGTGAGAAGTATTTAATTAATTTCTAAGCCGTGTTGATGTATTTGATGTGATATGTTTTCGTTACATTGGTAAAGCGTAAACATTTTTACGTACAATATACTTTAGAATAATTCAGCTTACTCGCGTTCCAATTTAAATATTAATTCAAACGAAGAAAGTATTTTTAACAATCATATATTTCTAATAAACGAAAAGCTTATATATAACGATTGGAAAATTTAAAAATTTAAAAAAATTCCAGCATTCAAAAATGACACAAATCCCTCATATAACAATCTAAAAATCATTTGAACTTCCGTTTAAGTCCGATAAAGCCCTATATCTCGCTACTGGCTGGCGCTCAATCGATCGATTATCGAGGACGCGCAATTGGGCGCGCAAATAAAGGAAGAAAAGGAGCCATCCGAGCGATCGAACAGAGAGAGTTCTATACCATCGATAGCAGCTGTAGCACACACTCGTTCCTTCTAACTCTCTCTCTCTCTCTCTCTCTCTCTCTCTCTCTCTCTCTCTCGCGCTAGGGTTGGGCTGTCGAATCATTATTCGACTTAGGTAAGCGTGTGTGCAAACGGCAGCACAGCATCGACGTAGGGTCAGGGAGGCAGGCAGGCAGGCTTTTAATATACGTACATATACACACACACATCCCGCACAATGGTCTTTCCTGCATTGACTTGGCCGCAAGGCCACTTTTTTTTTTATTTTGTAGGTTAATGGCGTGCCGCCGATGAGCTATCGTGTTGCAAAGTTGCGTGCGCCCGCACTTACCTTGCCGATTCTTAACCTGGGAATATAATTGTGCAGCGCCCTTTGACGACTATATCTCTTGCTTCGCGTTCGCGGTTTCCCGACTCTTTAGATAGAGATACGAAGAAAGATATGTAGTTTCATATATATACAAATATATATATATATATATATATATATATCGATGATTTTAAAGGTCGGTTTTGTCGATTGTGCACCATTCGATAAACGATATTCGAGCGATTTTTTTTCAGTCATCGGCGAGGACGGAAAGGTCAAAATGCCACGAAATTTAAAGATACGCTAAAAAAGTATTATTGATTTTTTAAATTAAATGTAAAATTTATTCATACAACTTATTAATTTGAATTTATTTTAACTCATTTAATGGCCATGGGAGTCAGCTGTGACCATTTTACTTATAGTATATAATGTATATAAATCAGCTAAGTAAAATAAGCGCGATATTCAATGTGCTTAATTAATGTATCATCATTTTTAACACTTTTTTGGTCAAAACGTTTAATCATCGTTAAAAATAGTATAGAATTACAAATACAATAACAAAGACTTTATGATTATCAGAAATTAAATTTTAATGTATATATTTAAGTGTGTATCGATTGTAAAGTATTGATTTAAAAAAAAAAAAATAAAAAAATGTACTAATTGTAATGTATGTGATATTGTCATAGTTTTTTATTGAGAAAATTAATTTTTAGAAATTATATCAAATTAAATTAACAAAACTCTGGACTTTATCAATTTATAAATTCTTTTCTTAGAATAAAAAAGTTATAAAAATGAATAGAAACCCACATGTGAATAAAGCTTAATCACAAGCGCCATACAAAACTAATAAAATAATCAAAATCATATTACAAAATCTAATAAACGAGATTTAAATAAAGAAGAAAATCACGGCAGTAAAAAAGAAAAAAAAAATAAAAATCTCTCTCTCTCTCTCTCTACGCATTGACCACCTACGCGTGTACATTCGGTCTCTTAAAAAGGCGAGCGCGCGCTCGCGCGAGAGAGCTAAAGAGCGTATAACAACAACGAAAGCGCTAAGGTAAGACAACGGCGATTGAAGAAATGACTTTCACCGAGTTCCAAATAAAAATACATGCATAGACTTATGCACTCTATGGTATTTAGCCTGACACTTGTTAAAGTTGTTTTATTATGCATATAGTATTCGTATATATATATATATACACACACGAGAGAAGAAAAGGAGAGGTTTAAGACTCGCGTATCAACTTCATTATTCTCTGTCTGTCTGTCTCTCTCTCTCACTCGTTCGAAACGAATTCTTTTAACGAGCGATTCACATCCGACACACAAACAAGTCCTTTTACGAAGGAGCTATTAATTGAAAAAAGCCGCCAGTGATGCATTGTATATACAATGTTGGATATAAAAGCTACACACACAAGCTTAACATGATTCTCGAGCGATTGTGTGACTTTTCATTAATTTACTTTTTACCCGGGTTTCTTTTACCTTCTCTCTTTTATTTTCTTTTTGTTTTGTTTTTTTAATTTTTTTTTTTTTTTTTTTCTAAACTATCGAATCGAGACAATGACTGATGAATGTTGACTTTGTAGATTCTTAAAATTCTATTTAATGAGCTGAATAGTTACGATAAACAATATACGCTTAAAATTAGGTTACTCAAACTCTCCTTATATTTTTTTTTGGCGTAAATGAAATTTTAAGGATTTTTATTTATTATGCTAAGTGAAAAATTCATTATGAAATAAATAGTGACTTATACACAAAATAAATGTTAAAGAACATTTTTTGTTCTATATATCTCCATTATTTTTATGAATTTACAGAAATACTTTAATGTAAATATGAACTTGATACGATACACGGAAATGAACAATTTTACAAATGTTTCCACATAATAGTTTGAAATAAATTTAAACAATAATAGAATCGTAGCGTATAGTTTGTCTTTTCTCTTTTATAAAAAATTGAAAGTTCAAAGATTGATTAAAAGTGGTAATCTATACGATGAAAAAATTTATCGTAGAAAATTATTTATCAAATATTGACTTTAAAAGTTAAGATATCTTAACGAACGTTAAAAAAAAAAATGTTTCGATACAATTTACAGATTACATACATTGCTCAAATAGTAAAGTAGAAAATTGGCTAATATCCAAGTCAAACAAACCATGAATCAACTTTTCTATACAATTCCAAATGATCGCCAGGTAATGTGCAACTGGCATTAGTATTGTGTAATGATTATGCGCCATGTTAACATTAAAATTCATTGTATATTGACATAAACGTTGCTCGATTATTGTTGATAAATTTGTTTATTTTAAAAATTACGTTCTTCGATTAAAAATCATTTTATTAAAAAAATTTGTACAAAGTATTACACGTGTTGTTGACCCCGCGACAAAAGCTATACTCGTGTATGCAATTCAAATATTCAGCTCAAAGTTAAATACTACGCCGTTATGTTATACAACTCGGATGAATTTTTTTTTTTTTTTTTTTTTTTTGTGCGACTTAAGATTCTAGTCGGCACGTATATCACCATTAGAAATACGAAGCATACACGCGTGTACGTACATGTACACGAACCGCTAGAATAAAATCGGCATTTATAATTCTTTCCCCCCCCCCTCTCTCTCTATCTCTCTTTCTCTCTCTCTCTCTTCACAATCGAAGTTAAGTTGGCGTTGCCGCCTTACACCGTATATACATATACACAGGGGGAAGGGGGCAATGTTTGTGAGAAGAAACGCGATAAATGTTATCGCGATTAAGGTAAACGCCGTTACGTTACTCCGCAGCTGCACACATACGCTCGCTTAAATGCACATATACACGCGTGTACTCGCTGTCACGATTTCTGTCGTTATCGCATTATACACGTACACAAACGCGTGTACTTACGGGAGAACGTTCGTGAAACCTTTTCTTTTTTTTTTTTTCTTTATTTTTAAATCGAAAGCTGCATTCGTATCTATAATAAATATATATACTGGTTACTATCGCACTGTATACAATGAACTCTTTTCACGTGCATTTTATGACTTGAAGAAGAAAAGAAGAAGGAGGAAGAGGAGGAAAAAAAAGGGAGAAAGAAGAGCGCGGAGAGATTCCTCTGACAATCGTCGAGGAGAAACTCACGCGTGGGAGTGTTCTCGAGTAGCGGAGTGTGCGAGTCGTAGAGCGTGTTCGACGCGCGGCTTTCCGATGAGACGCGATCGATATAGGAAAAGAATATATATAACGTCGTTATCGAAAGCCGCTACGAGACTTCGAGATGGAGATTTTAAGAGAATTGCGTATGCGAAAAAATGGGGAGAGGAAGGAGCAACGAGTAGTACGTTGTTGAGCAACGCTCGAGACGCGTTATTGTTGTGGTTTGTGGAATAAGGTTGAGTCGCACGCTGAGGATGATGGATGAAAAGAGACGTTTTATTTGCCATTGCTTTTCTTTTTTCACTCGGCATCGGTTCACGTATTCTAATTACTTTCAGGATGTTGGCGTTTAAGTTAAGAGATTGCTGTTGAATAATATTCGAATCAAACTCATTTACAATTTTTCCATTGTGGGTGATTATTTCTTTTTATTTTATTTTTTATTTTTTATTTTTTTTTTTATAAAATTATTGCATTTTTTAAAATTTATGATTAAATTAAATTTGCATGTATTTCCTTGTTTGACAATTGCACGATTCGTTTAAACTTAAATGAATTCCATAAATACGTATATGCAATAAAAATTATAAAAGCTTCGTTTATATTTAAATTGCGATCAAATTTGAATCTGCTGTTATTTTTTATTGGGTAAAAATTTAGTTTACACATCTTTTTTATAAATATTGTAAATATCGTGTTAAAGATTTATTTTAAAAATTTTAAGATTTATTTAAAATAGTATATATCTATATACTTAGAGCAATATAAAAGAAACAAATTATTAAAATCGCGCTCGAGAAATAGACACATGTATTAAAATAGTGAAAAGAGGTTAATTAAAATTAAAAAGTCCCTCGTGAAACGTTATAATTTTTCTATTCTCGTCGACTTTATCACTATATAGCTTCGAGCGATAATTTCTTTCTATTGACGCACAATGCCGCTAAGACTCGATGACGCGGTGACGTCATCGAATGATTAGTTTTACTACACTATAAAATCTATTCAGTCTTAATGTACGCACGTGTTTCAAGGCTCTATTGCAAAGATTTTAAAAGATGAAACTGTTTTTGTAAATAAGTAAAACAAAAGAAAGACAATAAAATTTAAGATATCGTAATTAAATGCATTTTAATTGAAAACTATTTATAAATATTGCTTTTTATATACATATATATATATATATATATATATATATATATGTGTGTGTGTGTACTATCGCTTTATTTATTTATTTTTATTCTGTTATAATATCATTTATAACATTTATTGATTATACATTTTTATTAAGTTTAATTGTAAATTTTAAATTGAAAACATTAAAAAAATTATTTAAAAAGAAATGATACAAAAAATAAAACTAGCCAAATATTCTATAAAAATCAAATAGCTAGCTAAATTTTCTACATGTAATAATTATCTGATAAATTGATAAAAGTTGTAATGTTTTTAACCTTGATAATAACTAAGCACAAAAAAAGAAAAGAAAAAAAAAACTAAAAAATCACGCGAAATATGAGGAAAATTAGAGCGCAAGCGTGAGGTCACGTTCGAACTAACCATTAAAAGTAAAAGGCCTATTCGATTATCGTAAAAAGTTCAAACGAATCCATTTTACTAATTTAAAATTGGATATTCGTTCCTCTTCCTTCTTCTCTTTTTCTTTTCAAAAAACTTATTCAGGCTAAAATCCCAAAGAGAGAGAGAGAGAGAGAGAGAGAGAGACGATGGCAATCGGCTTTGATTTACATCTCGCCAAAATTAAACCGATTACAAGGCGAACCGTTACATAGACACATCGACAACACGCTTACACACGTAATATGCACGTGCAGTAGGTACATACAGCAATAGCCGTGCGTATGCGTGTGCGCAGATATATCTACATGTACGAATGACGAGCATCTCTGGTTCGCGATTACGTAAGACTAGACGAGAGGAGCGAGAAAGTTCATTGTTCTAGAAAGATGCAAGCCTCGAGTTTTTTAAGGGCGCGCGGGCGCGTACGAGACGACGCGCTCGATGTTCGATTTGGAACGAGGAGTCGAGAACAGAAGAAGTAAAGCCGAGAGTTCGATTGTATCGAGTGTCAAGGCGTGCGTGCACTTTAAGCTGAGAGGGGACACCTCGAGTGGTTGCCTTTTTTTTATAATACTATTGTTTTCGAATTTACAAATATGACTTTTTTTTTATGACGTAATTTATAAAATACGATTCGCATTAAGTATAGAAAAAAAAAAAAATTTTAAGATAAAGTTTTAAATTTTGAGGAAAAATCGTCGATAAAGATTAGAAATAACGGTCAAAGGTTACAAAGTTGAGAAGATGATATTTTAATGGAAAAATTCTTTCCAAACTCATAGATAGAAATAAACAATTCGACGCTACTTTCGACTTTATATCGATCGACAATTTTTTAACGAAGCGGCCGATAAATTTTGCCACGTTTTTGGATATTTTACTCGTATAAAAAAGAAAGTTTGCGAATGTAATTATAAATTCATCAAAAAAAAAAAAAAAAAAATACTCTTAAATTCTAAGAAGTTTTGCGTGTTTCTTCTCGAAAAAAAAAAAAAATTCGAAAAATAAATTAGTAAAAAAGAAGAATTTTAAATATCAATTATTAAGAAAAATGTGACTTTATACGTAAGCAATGGAAGTTTTAAAAATATGACTAACAGATTAGTCTGCACGATAATAAAATACGCTGAAAAAGTTTAAACGAAGTTGACGGTTAAGTGAAGTTTACGCATTGCCTCGCGTGATTAATTTCACTAAGACAAATTTTAAACTTATCAATTCGATAGTTTAAAATTAATCTTTTACGAATAAAAAAAGCATTGTAAATTGTTCATAAATTTTATTTAATTATATTTTAAAATTTGTAAAATATTATACGAATTTCTTCATTACTTATATCATTTTTGTATTCTCGAATGAAAATTTTTTAAAATAATTTTGATTATATGTTCAACTGTTCTACGTTTATAATTTTAACGCGTATTGTTAAGCTTAAATACATGTATGCTCCTATAATCCTAAATTTTACAGGCCTACATAAACCGCACAAACTTGGACAATGCAAGAAAAATTATATTACCTTAAACATCGACAGCTGCGTTATTTATCACGAAGGTGTAAATTTATGAAAAGTCACGGCACTGTCATACTCGCACTTCAAAGTCTATTGAGAAACGAAGCGAGGGAACGAAGTGACGATAGCTTCAAAGAACAAACGATAAGAGAAGCCTATAAAACTGATTCATCGTTCAAAATTTATCCTACATCAAAGCGTCGCGGCGCCCTTGAACTTAGAAAACAAACGCCAGACAATCGCTTTTGAAGTGAATATAACAATATATACGAGACAGGAAAATAATAAAGGATTAACAACTCATCAAGCCGGATAATGAAATCGACGTATTTGTTAGTTCGATCGATTTTTCGACCAATATCCAGCAAAAAATGGAATTGATAACTGTTCCGTAAATGTATGTTACAATTTTATTTTCTTTTGATTTTTCTCTATGTATATTTTACATAAATTTGCATTATAAATTTGTTTTAAAAATATAAACAAACATCAAATCGATCCGATACATAATTTACTTCTTACATCGGAAACATTTTTTTTTACCAACTATTTAATTTACATTAAAAAAAAAAAAAAAAAAAAAAAAAAAAAACAATACATCTTACTAAAAAAAATATCGGCATTACATTGACTGAAGATACCGAAGTTTGGAGTTTCGATTTCAAAAGCCATGTAAATGAAAGTGGGATTTATTTACCCTTAAAGAATTCTATAGGGTTTCTTTCGTGGTTCCGTGACTTTTCTTCAAAATAAAATCCTTTTAAAATGATTAAAATTCTCGAGAAAAAAAAAAAAAAAAAAAAAAAAAAAAAAAAAAAAAAAAAGACAAATTATATTAAGTTTTTATAGTTCATTTAATGTTAAAATTTAAAAACATCAGTAAAATAAAAAGTTTAATAAAAATTTTGATTGCGTATTTTATAAAGTGAAGCATTAAGAAAATTTTATAATTTTATCCAGAATTTTTTTCTTCAATTTTATCACATTAAATTCCTTTGATCCAACATGAAATTTAGGTGAAAAATTCTTTTATATCTCTTTTTTTATTATTTTAAAATTAGATTTCATTAAAAATTAAAGTATTTATAACTAATTAGTTATAAATGAATATAATATTGAATAATTATTCAAGATAATGTTAAAATAATGTTAGAAGTTAAAATTAAAAACTGTTAAAAAAAACCTTTGAGATGCAAAAAAAAACGTTTTTTTTTTTTTTTTTTTTTTTTTTAATAAAATTTTGAGATAAAATTAGGCATAAATAATATTTGATAACTTCTTTTCAGTATAATTAAAACATTATATTTATTAATTAAATTATAAAAAACTTGGCATATGAAATTAATAAATTTATTTATTTTGATAAATTGTTTATAGTTTGTAAAAAAAATTTATTTCGCTAGATCAATATTTTCAATGTTTATAGAAGAGTTCAATTTTTATCTTCATCCAATTTTAATTGACATTTTACATGCCAATGACGAATAAAAAATATCACTTAACAAGGACACGTACGAAAACAATATTTATTTTCCTAAATCCAATTTACATTTCGTGCATTTATATATTACAATATTTACTTATCTCGTATAAATTAATTGATTTACCATTTTTTATTGAAATCCTTTCGATGCAAGGCTAGCATAAGTTAAGATTACGATAAACTAACTAAAAACTTCGCAAGTCAAACGATCATTAATAATAAAATTTCGAGCCTTAAACAAATATGAACATTGGGTAAGCAGACAGGTCTAACTAAACAAACCCGATATTAAAGCGGCAAAGTCGTATAAAATAAAGCTCGCGCAAAGATTCAAATCCGCTGGCAAATTGCACACCGCGAGAGAAAAGAGCGACAAGAGGAAGTTACTCCAGACCTCCAGCTAATACCCGGCTAAAGGAAAAGAGAGAGAGAGAGAGAGAGAGAGAGAGAGAGAGAGAGAGAGAGAGACGCCAGACTCGTTTCTCCCGACACGCAGTGTATTTACCGAGTGACGAAATTCGCACGAGTTCTACCGCGGGTGTTTAACCCGATAAGGCGAGAGCGCGGCTATCTCGTAAACAGTCCTCCCCGGAAAACTCGGCATTCCTTAGCGGAAAGTCAGTTCTGCCTCTCCATCGAGATTTCTACGTGAAAAGAACAAATCGTCGCTTCGTAACGTTAAATATTCTACAAAGTGTAAACACATGCATACTATGCATAGTTCTTTTCGAAGGTACACGCATAGACAAATAGCTTGTCTTTAATTTGCAAAATCGATAGATGTAGCCTCGTGACGGTCATTTTTCAAATGAAAATGATTTAGCGTGAACCTTCGGATGATGTAATAAGTTGGCGTGGAGGTTGCCGGTACACGAGATTCTATTATAGCGTTTCGAGGTAATGAAAAATTTTGCAGAAAATACACGTGCACATTTTCTCACAAGGATTATTTCTTTCAACGTTCATTACGAGATTTATTGCAATTAAAAATTATGCACATTGAATAAATTTTTTTGCATTTGCTGAACTTAAAAAATGTTATAAACTACTTTATTAACATAGATTAACTTTTAATAAAATTATTCCAAATGTTTCATGTAAGTTATTAAAATTTAAAATAAAACTAATTTTTTTTTATCTATGTTTTAAATATTGTTATGTCCTACTTTTTTGGAATTTGCAATGAATTATACAAGAATCGTTGATTGCCTATAATGCAAACGTATTAAGATTTCGCTCAGTGTTTTAATAATTTTTTATCATTAACAATCACCCAACAATTTTATTAAAAAATTATGAAAGTATGAACCTAAGTATTGTAATATATAGTATACTCTAATATTTATAAACATCATTTTCATAAAAGATAAATAATAAAAGTAATATTAAGAACTTGCACTACTCTAGCAAAGAATACTTATAATAAATGTATTAATTTTAATAAAATACAAAATTTATAAAAGAATTATAACTTTATAAAGTAATATTTTATAATGTAAAATATTAATGCATGATATATATTGTCAGGCAATAATTATTCTATTTATTTGACAATTTAGAAGCTTATATTAATTTTTTCAAACTATATACAATTTAATCGAATAATAGTCAATACTATTACAATAGTATTAGAATAACTAATATAACGGTCAATATATTAAAATATTTCAAAATAAAATTGAATCATTTATAATATATAATAACATGATACATATATAGTCATATAAACATTTGAACGTACAAAAAATATTTATTGCATTAATTATTTTACAAGCAACACATCTTTTTTAATTAAAATATTTTAACTCATAAAATAAATAAATTATTATTAAATGTAAAAATAAATCAATTATTATTATAAAACTTTTTTTTGTGTAAAAGAACAAAGTATAACTTTATTCATTTTTTAAACTTATTTTAATATTTATATTTAAATATTTACCTGGCGAGAATCATAGGAATCAGATGAATGCTCGGAATCTCCACTGGCAGATTGTTGGTCACCAGAGACTCCAGGTCCTTTTCTTCTCTCATCAGCTGTGTTACGATCCATTCTAGCGGAAACATCGACAACTTTATCAGCCACTGGCACTTTTTTTTGAGGTTTAGGCCTGTATTTTAGGACTAGAGTATAAGTCCTATGGCTTATTAGTGAAGATGCACGATACCACACTTCACATTCATCGATCACAACATCCACAAAAATAGATTAAACCAGCAAGTCAAATTATTTATTTTTTCCATTTTTATGAGTTGAGTAATTCAGTGATAAACTGTATTGAAACCTGTAAAAACAAATTAAATATTTATATTTCATCAATAAATTTATGTCTAATACATAAAAGAAAAATTAATAATAGTTTAAGAAAGTTTAAAAAATAATAATATTGTTGAAAAGCTAAACACAATTTTATTCTAAATTACATTTATTCTAAAGTGTTTAACAATTACGAACAAATTTTTAACAATATTTTAAAAATATAACACTATTTACTACATAAAAAATTTATTTAATCTTATTCAATAACAACGTGTAAGTTAAATTAGCAAAAACCGTGAAACATCTAAAGATATAAATAAAATAAAATTGAATAGTACTTTAATGAGACGAATAATATTCACATAAGATTAAAAATAATAACTGATATTTCGAATTTTTTTAATAAGCACCCCCTAATAAAAAACTGTGCATCATTAGTAACTTAATAAATGTTGATTTAGATTTAAAATAACAATATTTTTAATAAGCAATAAATAATTAGTTGTAGTAAATAAGCCAAAAATCTACTTTGTTGAAAAAAATTATTAATAATGAATATTCAAACAGAATTAATTTTTATATTATACTAATAAGTAAATCATAATTTTAATATAAATTACAACTTTTCAAAGGAAAAATCACTTTGGAATTGTATAAATATTTATAACAATAGTTTGACGTTAAAACTGCACAATTTCAATAAGAAAAAATAATAAATAACAAATATTTTAAGATTTAAAGTTATTTTCAACAAACTTAGTATCTCTCTCTCTCTCTCTCTCTCTCTCTCTCTCTCTCTCTTTCTCTCTCTCTCTCTTTCTCTCTCTCTCTTTCTCTCTCTCTTTCTCTCTCTTTCTTTCTCTCTCTCTCTTTCTCTCTCTCTCTCTCTCTCTCTCTCTCTCTCTTAAGAAAATCATCTTTAGAACTTAAAATACATTCATTGAGTAAGCACATACACTGTGAAAAAAGGAAAACCGCGAGGTACGAGCAACGACCGGGTCGTAATATCGCTTAGAAGCGAATCTTCCCGGCGACGCAGCTATTTTTACCATCTAAAAAGGGCAAAACTTGTCACAGGCGCATCATCCTTCTCACTCTCCCGACGTCCAGTGAAAAAAATTTGTAAGAAAAGGACAGAAGAAGTATGAGAGAAGCAGAGTATAAGAACGAACTGGACGTGCACATATATATGCAGCGCGCGAACGATGGCACTCGTGCGTTTTGCCACACTACTCTGTATCGATTTTCGCCCGAAGCCCGAGATAACGCAGAACACAGCAAAGATTCGGGGAAAAGCTAGCGATGTTACATTGTCAGCTTTACAGCGAATAAGGAGCGAGGAAATGCGCGTGCCTCTGTTACACGGCTACAGAATCAAGTCCACGTCGTCGTAACTCTTGTTGCAACAAGATTGTAAACTGTTTTTTCTTTCTTCTCTTTTTTATATAAATTTAAAAACTGTCAACATTTTTGCACGAAAACACAAAAACTTACGTATCTGTTTCGATGAATAATAAATCTTTTTATTCTCATCCTTTATTATAATACATTTTCTCGAAGTCTTACGATCCGTGCATGCAGAGCGAGGGGCTAAAGCGAGTTTATCGACTGACAAGATTTGACAATCGCGCACAAAAATATCTCAATATTTGTGTACTAAAGAAACTCGCAAAAAAAAGGAACTCTGAGCATAATTTTAAATAATAATAGATAGAATATTGGGCTGCTAGTCTCTAGTATACATACATGCGAGGGAATGTATATACACGCAAGGACTCGCTTCTTCATAAAATGAAACGAGACAAAGATAAGTAAAAAAATAAAGACAGGGAAAGGAGAGGATAGTGATGCTGGTGATTATGATGATCGGAAACGACACTCCCCGAACGCATGTGTATTTTCACTCATGTGCGCACCTTACTGTGCGCGCTGAAGCTGTATATGTATATCCCTCTTCTCTCTTCCTGTCTCTTGAGATACCGTAGTTTAACTTCGTGTTGTTCTCACACACGTACACTCGTTAAAATTAGCACATAAACGAGGGACGAGTTTCCCCGTCGTCCTCTAGGATCATCCGAGATGTATATTTTCTTCACTCACAATCAATTCAATTTTTCGCTATGCATCCATTCGTAGACGCATGTATACACGAGCTAGTCCCTTTTTCGCGCACGGGGGCGACAAATCTCGCGAGCCACGCACTAGGACAATGCACCTATATCAAGACGACGTCGCGAACCTTTCGCTCCTCGTCGTCGTCGTCGGCCGCCGAATTATCTCTCTCTTTCTTACGGTGCATTCGCACATGAAGGTGAGTTTAGTCACACTGAAGGATTTGCAGACAAAATGAATTGACGGTCAGAAAACCATTTAATGTAACTTTTAGAAGCAAACCTACAATAATAATGTAATTAGTAAACATTTGTTGTGTATTTTCAAAATTCTTTATTCAGTTTAAAATTAATATAATTATAAAGTTTACAAAATTTTTATTTGATTTAACTTTTTTAATTTTCTATAATTAAAAAAAATGGCAACGTCATACTGCCGGTGTATTAGCCAATGATTGCACAGCATCAGAAAATTGTAATATAACTGTTTGAATTTTTATTGTCTTAACATAAAAAAATTTTATTGGTAACAAATACTATTACAGCTATATAATTATATGACAGTAAATATAGATGTATGGCAACTCACAAATTTATAAATGTAAAAAATTAACAATTTATTATTCAAACTTTTATCAGAACATTGTTGCCAAATTTCATATTATTAAAAATGACCTAAAATTTAAACAAGATTATGACCGTCAATTACGATTAACTTATTTTTATTACAAAAATTATAATTTTTATTATCATTTATTTTTTGTTTAAAAAAAGGTATAACTATATTATTAAAATTTTTTTTTATTTTTTCAATATTACAAAATTAAGATTCTAAAATTATAAATAATAAATTATTTTAATAACTAAAAATAAAAATTAAAATTTATTATCTTTTATTAAATCCATTGAATTATAGATAAATTCATTTTTAAAATATTTATTATTATTTTAGAAATAACAGACTAAACAAAATTTTTTAAGAATATTATAGTATTATTATTTTACTATTATTAATTTTTTAATTTATTGTTTTATCAATGTTTTTAAATATTTTCTTAAAAAATAAAACTTTTATACAAAATAAAAATATTTAATAAAATCGAGAATATCAAACAAATTTAATTTAATTACTTAAAAATTAAAATTTTATTAATTCTTTAAATATTTATATTAAAATATTATCAATTTTTCAAGTACATTTCACTCAAATATATTTTTTAAAGCTCATAAAAATATGAGACGTGTTTAAAAATGAGATTTTTACAATAGCTCCCATAGATAAAAACGTGTAGAATAAAATTTAAATTAATTTCGTATATATGCATAAATGCAGTTTTTGTACCGTATATGACAGTCATTTTAGTCAAGAAACGAATACTATTCCAAGCTTCCTTTCAGGAAAAACGAAAACACCATATTTTTCTGTCCACAACCACGTTTTCTGGCATAGTCTACAGCCGCCGGATACTCCTTTTCTTACATAGCGTCAATCTATGCTGTGCGGCTGTGTATTTTTTTGAAGCACATGCACGCGTTCATCATGACGAATAACGAGGAACTTGGCCTTTCTGCCCTTGTTTACGATTATTTATTAAAAAAAGATTCAGCATTGGCAAAAGTTTTCCAGAAGAAGACGAATGCGGTGAGTTGTCTAAAATTGATTTTCTAAGAAAATGACCTATGGTGTGTTTCATCGCGTGTCCCGCCATTCGCCTTTTACCACACCACGTGGGTCTCAAATAATTAATTTTTTAAATGAATTTTCTTTTAAAATTATACTTTTTTTAGTTTTGTTATATTTTATAAATAATTTTTTAGTTATTTTTTATATTTATTTTAGAATATTTTTTCTTATAAATTCGTGCCTTTTTATACTTCTCCTTTTGAGATAAAAAAATTTATGTTTAAATTTATAGTTCTATATGCTTTTACAATTTTTATTTTTTTATTTAATTTTAAATACAAATATACTTCTTAGCTATTCTTAAAAATTATTTAATATTTTAGCCTGCTCTTGCAAAGGGATGTCCTTCAATATTGGAAGTTTTTCAGTATTACCAGAAAAGCTCAGCTAAAAAAGTTGCAACAAAAAATATAAAACAAAATAATTCAGATTCAAGTTCTGAGAGCGAGGAAGATGTTCCTAAAAAGACTCCTTTGGTAAATGGCAAAGGACCAATAAAACAACCAGCTGATAGTACTAAGAAAAAAGAATCTTCATCGGATGATTCTTCTAGCGAAGAAGAGACTCCTGCTGCTAAACCAGTTGTTCAAAAAACTGCAACCAAAACTCCTGTTAAACCTGCAGCAAAGGTACCAACTAAAAAAGAAGAATCTTCATCAGATGATTCATCTAGTGAAGAAGAATCGCCAGCAGTTAAACCTGCAGTTAAACCTGCAGTTAAACAAGCTGCTGCTACATCTGCGGCTAAAGTAGCTGCAAAAGCATCTTCTAAAGCACCAGTTGGGAAAACAGAATCCTCATCAGATGATTCATCTAGCGAAGAAGAAACACCTGCTGCTAAACCTCAACCTGCAACTGCTATTAAAACACCAGCAAAACCACCAACTAAAATATCAGCTAAAAAAGATGAATCTTCCTCTTCTGGTGATTCTTCTAGCGAAGAAGAGACTCCTGCTGCTAAACCAGCTGTTCAAAAAACTCCAGCCAAAATTCCTTCTAAGCCTGCAGTAAAGGTACCAGCTAAGAAAGAAGAATCATCGTCAGATGATTCTTCTAGCGAGGAAGAAACAGCAGCTGCCAAGGTTTCGACACAAAAAACTATTGTAACAAAAGGCCCTGTCAAACCTCCTGCAAAAGTATCCACAAAGAAAGAAGAATCTTCATCGGAAGGTTCTTCTAGTGAAGATGAAAAACCAGTAAGTAAACCTGCAACTCAAGTCAAATCTACTCCCATTGTCTCCAAGACACCAGCTAAAAAACAAGAGTCATCGAGTGATGATTCTGATGATTCATCAGAAGATGAGAAGCCTGCTGCAAAACCTACACCTGCAAAACCTGCAGTCAAGCCTGTTTCTAAGAAAGAGGAATCGTCTAGTGATGACAGTAGTGACGAAGAACCACCTGTGAAGAAAGTTGCAGTATCTGTAGCTAAACAAGCAAAAAAAGAAGAATCGTCTAGTGAAGACTCTAGCGATTCGAAAGATACACCAAAAATAGCCAAATCTGTACCAAAGCCTGCACCTGCAAAAGCAACAAGCACGGTATTATTTATTTTTGTAATATTTTTAGATAAATTAAATTAATTTTTTCAATTGTTGAAAGATGACATGAATTTTAATTTCTATTGTTTATTTATTTATAATTTATAAATTTTTGTTTCTACATTCACAACCATATAAATTATTTTATATTTAGTATTTAAAATTATTGTATTTGTCACATTTTGAGTCAAAATGAATATTATTTTAGCCAAAGGCAGCTAAAAAAGAATCTTCCAGCGATTCAGATGATTCTGATGAAGAAGCACCTGTAGAAACCCCAGCTAAAACAAATAAAACTCAGAAGACAAAGAAATCAAGCTCTGAAGATGATTCTAGCGAAGAAAGCGAAGAGCAAGCAAAATCTGTACCAGTCACACCAGCTAAACCTGGTAAGAGGAAGCATGAAGATGAAGATAAAGAAGAAGAAGAATCTGAAAAACCACCCAAAAAATTCGTTAAGAACAATTACAATAACTTTGTTAAGGGTGGAGTACATAACGGAGATAAGGTATATTATAATTCATATTTTATTTTAATTTGCATTAAAATGTTTGATATTTTAATAATTACTAAAGTCAAATTTTACTGTGTATCCAAACAAGCCATTAGATAATTTTTAAATACTTATTTTTTGAAAGTTAAAAAATAATACAAATATTCATTAAGTATTAAAATGTATTACAGAATCAGAAAAATACACCCTTCCGACGTGTAAAAGATGATCAGGTAGAAGTGGATCCTATGCTGGCAAATAATTCTTTTGAGGCAAAGGTAAATGCTCGGAAACATTAAAAGAGAAACGCAGGTCATTGCCAATTTAGATGAAAGTTTTTGCTTTCTTCTGAGCTAATTAAAAACTGTTTGAAATTTCATAAATTTTATTTTATTTCATAAATTTTATTTTATAATACATTGATTGTTTCCTTGCATTCACCACTATTAGTAAAAAAAAATTTTCATCGTTAATAAAATATAAAATAACAAAAATACTTTCTCTTTCAGACATAACTAAAATATCAAACAATGCAAATGAGCTTTCATTTACAACTCGGTGACTGACCTGCTATTTCTCTTGTTTTTATAGGAAGGTGAAGAAGAAAATGACAACTTTATGAAACACGATGGCTTCCGGGGTGGTAGGGGTGGAGGCGGCTTCCGGGGCGGTCGAGGAGGCGGTGGATTTAGGGGAGGTCGTGACGGTGATAGAGGCGGTGGATTTAGGGGAGGTCGTGACGGTGATAGAGGCGGTGGATTTAGGGGAGGTCGTGACGGTGATAGAGGCGGTGGATTCAGGGGAGGTCGTGACGGTGACCGAGGCGGCTTTCGAGGTGGTCGAGGTGGAGGCGGTTGGGGTGGTGGCGGCGGTTTCCGAGGTGGACGAGGCGGTGGCGATAGGGGTGGTAGAGGTGGCAGGGGTGGTTTCGATAATAGAAAATCCTGGGGTGGTAATGATAGAGGAGGTGGTGGAAGAGGTAGAGGTGATGGATTTAGAAAATCCTGGGGTGAGGGGAACAAAAGTTTTGGCAACAATGATTCACAACCACAAAACAAAAAGATCACCTTTGATGATTGAGCATATTCAATTTCACATAATTTAATCTAGGGTAAGAATACTTTTTTAAATGCAGAAAAATATGAATTGATTGTTTTGATTGAATAACGGCCAATATTTTTATTATTGTAGAATACAATTTTAAACCTTTCATTAAGTTTAGATTTTTTTGTATTTACTACGGACAATTCATCATGAAGTAACCGTCACTTTTTTAATGATTATTTTCTTTAAAAAGGGTATACTTAGATTAAATTTCGCTTAAAACAATTATGAAAATTTAATTTATAATGATCTTTTTTAATTACCGTGGCACAGTTTTATTAATATTTAAAAAACAAATTTGCATAAAGTAATGAATATTTAAAATAATTTATATGAAAGAAAAATTAGATTGTTACAATAAGAAAGATTTCTT
>OX465098.1:52015641-52019669 GCA_949987625.1 Chalcis sispes | reverse complement strand
CTCTCTCTCTCTCTCTCTCTCTCTCTCTCTCTCTCTCTCTCTCTCTCTCTCTCTCTCTCTCTCTCTCTCTCTCTCTCTCTCTCTCTCTCTCTCTCTCTCTCTCTCTCCTCTCTCTCTCTCTCTCTCTCTCTCTTCCTCTCTTCCTCTCTTCCTCTCTCATTTTATTTTTACCAAAAAATGGAAATCATTTTCCGGAAAAACAAAAAAAGAGAAAATGAGTAAAAAAGAGTCGAAGTCGAAGAACGGGAGGGTGAGAAGGGTGAAATACAGAGAGAGAGAGAGAGAGAGAGAGAATTCAATTGGAAAGCGCGGACACGCTTTGCAATTGAATTTCGGCTCGATCGATTCGCGACCGTGCAGAAGGAGGATGGAGAGGATGAAGGAGAGGATGAAGGAGAGGAAAGGGAGGAAAGAGAGGAAAGAGAGGAAAGAGAGGAAAGAGAGGAAAGAGAGGAAAGAGGCAAAGAGAGAGAGAAAGAGAGAGAGAGGGGGACCAGGGTACACATAAACGCGGCTGTGGCAGCGACGATGGCGAGTCCTTGTCAAAAAATCATTCTTTAATACTAAAATGTATGTGTACATTGCATAGATGTTATCAACGTATCAACCAAAAGGACGAGGAGGAGAAAGAAAATGCATAAATGTCATCGAACCGGTGAATTTAATCGTCAAGGAAGGAAACAAAAGAAAAGCAGCCACTCGCCCCGCGTGAAAATTATACGAACAACGGAGGAGACATCCGGCAATGGCGCGTGCGACATATACACACATATCCAAGCTACGTCCATTTCGGCAAATGACGAAACGTCGGTGAACCAACGCTGGACGGCGAGCACGAATGGGGTACACCCCATGATTTCCATTGTGTCTATACGCAACGCCGAGGGAGCGAATTTTTTTTTTTCACTTTTTCTAGTCAACGTGGAATCGCGAAAAAAATAAATATATATTTTAATTTTCGTCATCGCTGTTGTCGCTGCCCTTGTAGCCGTATTTATTATTTTTTTTTTTATTTTATTTATTTTTTTATTTTTATTTTTTTTTGTCCCCGTTCAATCGCGTTGGTGTAATGGGCGCAGCAGCGATGACGATTATGATGATGCATAAAATGGCAAACGAGGAGGGTAAAATACGGTACGAGGCGAGGCGAAAAAGTGAAAAATTACCATACTTTTCATGCATTTTAATTTTAAATGGATTTCAAAGAATTTTTTTTAGCCTTTTCTTCCCTTTTCTATATAGATCGCTTCTCGTGCATTTGCATTTTTTTTTTCTTTCATCCTCGGAATACTAAAAAGTATTTTTACGCTTAATATAATTTAGAGAGGCATTTTCGTTATCATTAAGACATTTTTTTTATTTTTTTATTTTTGATATACGAATATAAAATGAAATTTTTAAAAATCTCATCGTTAATTAATATCTCGCAATTTTTCAACGAGAATCTTTCAAAGCTTTTGTAATATTATCGATCCTGTAACAAATCGTTATTTTATTGCTTTCAAACGACAATTATTTATCGCTTTAAATATTCAAGTACAATAACGCGTATCGAAAAGCGTTGTGAAATTATTTGTGCGCGAAAAAAAAAAAAAAATGAAGAAAAAATAATAACGACAACAACAACCGTAGCAAAGCCGCATTCTAGTTGCGGCAAAACCAGAAAATAACGAACGAACGAACGAAGCTAAATAAAAATAAAAAAGAAAGAAACTTACTATCCCAAAGTGATAAAAGTAACAGGATTCCTTATTCATACTCGAATAAGTTTGAAGAAGTAGTTTAGGTATGCGTTTATAAATGTTCGTGTAGATTCAGACACACCCAAGAGAGAACGATAAACAAAATAAGAAAAAAAAAAAAAAAAAAGAAAAAGAAAAAAAAAAAAAAAAAAAACAGAAAACTACAAAAAGCAAAGAAGAAAAAAAAAAAAAAAAAAAAAAAACGTCGAAACCTTCGTTTTAAGCAATATGTTTTTATAGCTCGAGAACCGGTTCGCAAACGTTATACGCGAATACGATGCATCAAGCGTTAAAGGGTTAATTTATAGTAATTGTCGAGAATCACGAAGCCAATTTCAAATAAGATACTCCTCCCCTTTTTCTCTCTCGTGCAATAGTTATTTCATCCTGGAAAGTTCAAATTTTCGATCGTAGTAAAGCTAACTTTCACCTCGTCGTGAAATAAATTATCCACGTAATTTCTGATGAAAAAAAAAAAACGGTACATATTTGTAAAGTTAATGAAAAATTTACAGCGATTAACGTTTGTTGTGCAGAATTTCAATTTTTCGCATTAAATCATCGAGCGAACAAATTGTTTGAAATTGACGTTTGAACTTCGTCAAATTTAATATAATTTGTTTAAATTATGTAGATTTTTAACGGGTAAAATTAATAAGTACTCGTGATAACTGACTACAGCGTTCAGCTTCAAGGGGGAACACCACTGTAGAATTTTCAAAAAATCAAAATTTTTTTTTTTGCTCTAAAGTATACCTTATCATCACAGAAATCATGTAGCAAAGTTTCATATACTGGAAAAATCTCTAAGTGTTCGAAATTTTTTAATTAGCGCGGCGCCTCTCACTGCTCTTTCGGAGCGCACTTAAACTTTAAACGCGTTTATTTCGGAACAACGTTTTTCAAACTGACCCCACTCCTTTCTCAAACAATTTTTGTTCGATTTACTTGAAATTTTTACAGCATGTTCAAAACTAATGTCTGCTAGGAAGTACGTAGGATTTTTTTTTTTATATTGCATATTTAAATTGTTATTAACAATTTTCCAGCGTTTTTTTTCATTTTTTTAACATTTTTTTTCTTCAAAATGACGCTATTTTGTCAAAAATCAATTTAAAAAAAAAAATCCTACGTAATTCTCTGGCTGTTATTATGCTTTATCGACAATTTTTTGTTCGATAACCATAACCTTAAAATTTCAGAAGAAAACGGTCCAGCCGCGAAGCCATGTAAAAAAAAGGCGTTTCTGGAGAAATGCTGGGAGCTGCCATTTTGTTTTTTAAAGTTCTGAAAAAAATTCAAAGAGGATGTAAAATACTTGTACAATAAAGATCTTTTTACCAAATTTCGATATGTTGTTTGGTTTTTGAGAAAAAAATTCCCAAAAAATGACTTTTTTTTTTTACCTCTACAGTGGTGTTCCCCCTTAAGATTCAGGCATCGACGTTTTCGTTACCTTTTACAATCTCATCGAGTACTAAAAGAGCGAAAGTCGAAGCATCGAAAAACTTAAAAAAAATTTTACAATCGATGTAAGCTCGCGTAAGAAACGAATTTTCAAAAGTAACGTTAATCGACGAGCAGCTCGAAAACGTAAAATAAAATTAATAAAAAAGTTGCAGCTATTGATAAATCCACGTATGCGCCGCGTCAATATACGCATCCTCATCCATATTTACACCCACACATTAACACAAACCCAAAGCAAGAACAGCCGTGCGAGTTTTTCTTATTTCGCGAAAGAAATTCGCATCGTGGGTGTCTGTAACGTATGTATATACATATTAAAATGTATATATTTATGTGCATATGTGTAAATATGTGTTTGTGTATGTGTATGTGTGTATGTGTGTGCGTGCGCACTTGTATAAGGATGCATCTACTGGGTGTACTGGGGCGTTCGATGTGAAAAGAAGAGTTCGATTATACGGCGTCGGGTGAGCTCCACGACGCCGTGGCAGCATCAGCAGACACGGATGCAGGAGTAGAGAACTATCTACTAATACCGCTACTACGCTTACCCTCTGTACTAGTGTCATATGTGCATGTGCGCGCGCGCGCGTGTGTGTAGCTCGAAGCTGCACAAAATTGAGAAAAAAGAATCGGGGAAGGATATAGAGAAAATGGAGGAAGAGCTCCGTGAACGCGCGAGAGAGAAAAAAAGAAAGAAGGAAAGAAGAAGAGTCAGATGGAGAAGGTTAAAAAGATATAGAGAGATATTTTAGATAAGGGGAAGTTGCACGAGGGAAGAAAAAAATGATGATTAGTTTGCAAAGTTAGATTTCG